>WPDF01000222.1:0-123207 GCA_019137265.1 Neonectria coccinea
AGTCAGTCAAATAGTCAGTCAGTCACTCAGTCAGACAGTCAGTCGGTCAGTCAGTTAGTCAGTCAGACAGTCAGTCGGTCAATTAGCTAGCTAGCAAGTAGGTCAGTCGGTCAGTCAATCGGTCAGTCGGTCAGTCAGTCAAATAGTCAGTCAGTTAGTCAATTAGCTAGCTAGTAAGCAGGTCAATCAGTCAGTCAATCAGTCGGTCAGTCAATCGCTCAGTCAGTCAGTCAGTCGGTCAGTCAGTCAGTCAGTCGGTCAGTCGGTCAGTCAGTCAGTCAGTCAGTCAGTCAGTCAGTCAGTTAGCTACATAGCTAAGCATATGATATTATTCGCATAGCCAGCTTAATATAAAGTATTTCGCCTTATCATTATATACGAGATTATATACTACTATAAGGACTAGGGGTGTACGGTTAGGGTTAATGCAGTAAGAAAAAGTGCTCAAAAAATAATTTTGGGACATCGGTCCCTATGGCCTTCCGTACCGACCGCCAATGTTCCCCCAATGGCAGGGCCTAAAACCTCCAATGCTATACCCTTAATCCCTTTTATTTCGACTGCGTGGATCAGACCAGTTCCGGACCCAGACTTCCCTTAAGCTTTTCTACTAGATGCGACATATTATTGTAAGGCTACCTTAATGATGTTCTAGGTTCCGGCTCGCCTTTACTTACCCCAGAGGAAAACAAAACAGATCATAATATGTCACTAACTGCAAGAACCCATTCCTCACGCCCTGACGAGGTGGTAATAGTGGGCGGAATACTTGCACGGTAACGATTTAGCCCCGGCCAACCGCTTCGCCGAGATCAACGAGCGCCTAGCTCGCGTTCGTGACGAGATCAACCACCAAGACATCATAAACCCCGCGATCTTGGTATCTCGGCTCCTTACTATGAACGAACTCTTAGAGAGCTTGACGTAGACACTGCCGCCGTACAAGTCGTATCGCTCTATCGGGCCCAACGGCGTGCCCTCTAGCGGGTATAACCTTCAGTAAATCATGTACCTAGACACGTGGGTGGCGTCCGCGTGAAACAGCTAACTCAACGTGAGGCTCTTGATCCATAAGACAATCATGGTGGCGACGCTTAAGAGCTGCTGCTGGCTCGGCGACTTTGTGCCGGAAGTTGTTGAGATTTGCGAAATATGCTTGTAAATATACTTTTACTTGTTTCTACTCTTCTGACAATATTGAATCCGAACTTTGCGTATAATCGAACCCCAGCTAGGGAAGCCATAACGAAAGCAGGCCATCCTAGTCTGTCTATTTCATCACAGACCCACCTGTTCTAACATTTTTGAGCTAAGGCTCTAGCGTTGATGATTAGGATGTACCGACATGAATGTCAAACCTTATAGAATTATGTTAGTCAATGAGAATATGCCTTGTAGGAGTGACCCACGGCAAACTTCGCCCAACCCTATCAAGACCCGTTCCCGCTCTTTCCTCAAATTTCCCGAGACACTGAACCATGCAGACCGATCCAAAATTTCTGGGAGATACTGCCTTTGGGCATGTTGTACAGTACTTGGTTTCGTTACGGCATGCCGCTGATTTTCTATCGCCCACCCACAGAAAGGAACATATAGACCCTGCACTTGATGCTCGTGATCCAGAGATCAAAATAACACTACGATGGAGACCCGTGGCAAACACATGCTTATTGCATCATACAGACAAGGGGTCGATAGGATGTCTTCGTCGTTTCACTCGGACTAGCCTTGCCGCGTCCGATGAAGAGGCAGTGTTACCTTCCAGCCTTCTTCATTATCCTTGGGTATAATTCGCTGATGGAGTGTTTCGGTGTGGTAGATGAGGAGGCGACGAATATGCAGTGCAAGACGCGTCGCACCCCGTCAACCTCGCATATAAGCCGAAAGGACGTGACAAGACGCGACAGACGCGACAGATACGACAGGGATGAAAGGCGCCAAGGTAAGTGCTTGGGAGGTGCTGAAAGAGCAAGCCCGGCCATGCCAGGCGCGGGCCAACATCAAACAGTTAGCGTCAAGGACCAATGACACCATTTCGTCTCGTTGCTCATGGTTGCCCCTTAGGGAGCCTAGGGAATCAAGCACGCGCCAAGTCAGGAAGGATTGAGGAGGAACGCGGACCGCAAGCACTTAGATCGGAAAGCTACCAGCCAACCATTAGTCGCCCCCAGTGGCATGCGTTTCATCTCCTTTAATGTAATGTTTATACTTTAGCCGGGAGCATCATTTTGGCTATCGTATCTGTGTTCTTATGTCTAGAATTATGAATATTGGTTCAGGGTGCGTGGCACCATGGGCGGCGACTCCCAGCAAATCATTTCCACTATCCAGACGCCAACCTCCGGAGATCATCTAGTTGAGAGACCCAATAGGCGTGGGATCGTACCGTGGTCAGCAAGTAACCCACCGTGAGCGGTTCTCCAGTTCTCTATAGCCACAGGCATCTCATCATATCGCCTCACTTCCATGTATGGATGGGAAGTGGACGCGGTAAATCTCGCCTCAGAGGGAACGCACACGTGTACATATCTGGCGCAAAATATCTCCATGGCTGAGTCATACGAGGTACTACAGAGAATAGTGGGCGTGATCTTGCCTTACCTTCAGGGACCAAGCATCTCATCCTCTCATCCTGCTAGCCTCACTTCCATACGGGGATCCATCCCCTCCGTCCTTTCGTTCCCACCCATCCGACAGGTGGTAGACAATAGGTCTTGATATATCGTCAGGTCCTTAAGAATACGGTTAAAGGCGTTTTCGGTACATAGAGATGATTGAGTGGGTGTAAGAACCTAGAGCACTGAGACATAACTCTTGACGTACTTAAAATAGCTGCCGTTGACGATTGCGCGGCAGGAATCTATTTGCAATAGAACACAGACACTTAGGACACAGACCGACCACCAAGTCTATTCACTTGTAACTATCAAAGGTACGCCCTCGCATCCTCGAACCGGGCTGGGTCCCATCTACTTACAACCAGGAAGTCTTAGTTTATCTTCGGGTTGTCCTATCCATGGTTATACCGGTCAAGTATCTCCTTCTTCAACCAAGATTCGTTAGCGTAGTCTCATAGACCGCATGATATTAGGAGTAGGAATTACCAAGCTAATCTCAGTCTCTGACGTAATTTCATATACGTTGTAGCGCATCTATAGGCCACTGATAAGTCTAATTGTCACTACGAAGTCAGGACAGATTGCCTACTTCTACTCTGAAGTTTGGCCCGACCAGATCATGGACCACTTTCAGCAGTAACTCAACGTTTCGGGCATGTTTAGTGTGAAGGTAGGATGTAGTTGAATGAGAAGATTCCATTTCGAATGATAAGTGTAGCGATAATGGTTGGCAGGTTGTGAGTTCAAGGGAAAGGAAGAGATGTACAACTGATACTCACTCTGAGCCTACGGAAATACTAATATATCTGGGTATGCCACTTTTGGTCACATCTAGCTTTGCAACATATTGACCTCGTCAATACATAGATGTAACCCTAAGAAACCCCTTAAACCAGTCACTGTCCAACGAAATTCCTGCGGCCAATAAATAAGCAGTATTTACCTTCTAGCCTCCTTCTTTATTATTGGGTATAATCTATTAGTGGTGTTTAGGTGTAGTAGATGAGGAGGCGACGGTTATGCAGTTAGGCAAGTGCAAGACGCGTCGCACCCCATCAACCTCAAGCCGAAAGGACGTGGCAGATGCGACAGACGCGACAGACACGACAGGACCTGTCTGTTAGGCTCGCGCTTGGCCGGACGTCGGGCTGTCGGGCTTCCAGAAGGAGCGTTGTTATGAAAGGCAGCCGCAAGGCGGCCGGAAGGCAGCCACTAGCGCGGGCGTGGTCCGCGAACGTCACCGTTTGTCAAGGCCACCACATAAATGCCTACTCCCGTTGCTCTTTTCTTTTGAAAAAGAAATTTAACAAATATCAACGTTGCAATCGTCTTTGTGTGCACTTTGCTTGCTCCGGTCCTGCCCCTTGTCTGCTTTCTCACTGCGTGTTTAGTCCCTCTCACCACCTCACCAGTCAAGTTTCTTTCCTCTATTTTGACCTTAGCTACAGGAGGTCTACCGCGCTTCTGGCAGGCTCTTTTTCATCCAAGACCTCACCATGGGTGGTGGTCCAGTGGATGACCCTGTGGCCTCGCGGGATCATTCCGCCGCGTCGAGCACCGCTCCTGTCGAGTACGTCAAGATTGATCCCATCAACCCGACATGCACTGTGCTGACAACAGTAACATAATAGCCCCCTTGCGATCTGCTGCATGGTTCACGGCACTTTGACTGTGCCGGTCGCGACAGAGTCCGATGGCGCATTACCGCAGCCTCCTCGGCCCGACGAGAACGATGCCGGGGGCAGTAAGAGCCACGAGGAGAACACCAAAGTGGACGACATGGAGGATAAGGAGAACACCGGAGCGGATGACATGGAGGATAAGACGGCCACAGTCACCGGCCGGGAATCCGTGCTGAACTCGCGAAATCCGGAATAGAAAGAATCTCCGAGTGTCTCACGCAAAGCCTGTGGCGACCAGCAGATGAAACAGATTATCCGTTTTTGCTTCCCACAACAGTCGAGACGTGAGCTAGGAAAGTTTACATCAGATTCGCTCAGGACTGAACTTGGAATATTTTGGATCCAATGATCTTTTTCAGTTGCACGATGGCTTGATGGGCTTCGATGATCATGAAACCAAGAAGAAATTTCAAGTTTCCCTAGAGTGGTGGCTTGGCGGTTGCTTGGAAACTCGTATGCTCATCATTGAGTCTTCCTATAGGATCAGTAGATAAAACAGAAAGGGGCCTGTCAGACATGGGGTTGTCTCTAACAACTAGTTGGCCACCTAACGGAAACGTAATTCTACTACAAGGTGTAGGGGCTGTAATAAGACACACGTTACAAAAGAAATTCCCCCCTTCTCCAGACCTAAGGCAATGAAAGCTTCAGAAAAGGGTCTACTACTCAGGCATGCAACATCATGGCAATCACATTATTAGATATTATTGCCTTATTGCAAAGTGTTCACGCATGGTGTTCACAAGGGACAGTCCGAAATAACTGCTGCAACTTGTGTACTCATTTCGTTAGAACGTAATCATCAACCTGATCAACAATACAGGACACCATCAAACTAATTATCTACCTCAGTTCAATCAAAGAAGAGCGAACCCAAGCACCCAGACAAAGGCAAGTGCCCCAGCCGACACAACCGGACTCAACATTGGACCGGCCGCGGAATCCCCATCGGAGGAACTCGAACTTGAACTGCTCGCTTCGGTCTGAGTTGCACTCGCCTCTTCGCTCGTGGTCGTACTTGGCTCAGCGAGCGACAAGCTCAGTGAACAATCCTCATCCAAAGCGAGCACGTCGCCCGCGTCGTTGGTGGCCTCCATAGGCGGACACGAGAACCCCAAGTCGGATGGCGCCTCGGTGATGGTCGTCGTGGTGGTTGAGCTTTCGGTGAAGGGCTTCGTTACGGTTTTCGTCACAGTCCTTGTGAATTGGGCTTTGCACGATGCTTGTCTTGCTTGAAGGCGACTCCCGTCTTCGGACGATGTCGTGGTCTCTGGCGGTTCGTATGTGAGTCCGCAGTCCTCGCCGAGTACGAGCGTTGCATCCTCGCTGTTCGTCACGGTGATTGGCTCGCAGCTGAAGCCAGTCGTTTCCTCGGGGACCTCCGTGACCGTGTCTGTGCTGACGATGACAGTCGTGCTGCTCTTGGTAGTCGTCACCGTCCTCGTCTCGTCGGGGCACCGGGAACAATAGCCGTTGGAGCCGCAGTAGGCGATGTCAGTGCAGCACTCGTTCTCACAACACGTAGTATCGCCATCGCAAGACCCATTGTCGCAGCACTTCTCCGAGTCGGGATCGTAGCAATACCCCGTCGAGCAGCAGTCGTCCGACTTGGGACACGCCCAAACGGTGCCGTCGCCGGTGCAGCACGTCTGAGTATCCGGGTCGTAGCACTTGGAGTTCCCGCAGCGCTTCTGGCCGGAGGGACAGCAGTCGCCGCCGCTGACGCAGTCGTAGCCCTTGGGACAGTAGGTGCCGTAGTCCTTGCAGCAGACGGAGTCGTCCGGGTCGTAACAGCCGCGTGAGCCGCACTTCTTCGCGCCGTCCTGGCAGCATCCGAAGGACTGGCATGTGTCGCCCTGGTAGCAGGCCTGGCCCGAGTCTTCGCAGCAGATCTGCGTGTCGGGGAAGTAGCACTTGGACGTGCCGCACAGCTCCGACGAGCCTTCGCAGCAGCCGAGTTCGACGCAGTTGTATCCATTGCGGCAGCAAGAGCCGTTGTCGCAGGCATCTAGTGGTTCCCTGTTAGTGATGCTGCGGAGATTCTGGTTACGTGGGGGGGCTTTTACGCCATCCAGCGTTACAGCTCTGTCTCTCCATGAGGTCGAACAGCCCTCGCTTCTCCAGGGATGGGATAGCAGATAGGTTGACGCCGCCTTCAAAGGGCACAAAGTCCACCGTCTTGGCGTTTGTAATGTCAACGAGTGACTGATGGGAGGACTTCTTTAGGTTCAGACCCAACGATCCCAGGCTGGACCCTGCCCAGAGGGCGATGAATAGAATCCAAACTCTGAGCATGGTCGACTTCGTTCCCTACTGGGTAGGATATTGTATAGCTACCAGGTCTCTGGATCAAAAGAGCTGGGAGGGCATCAGCCTGCAGTAGACCGCAGCGGCCGACAGCCCGACTATAAATTGTTGGGCCTCGCACCAGAACGTCAAGGGCATGTTCTGGCCAGGCCATGACCGGTACAATACTCCGCCTACACTTCCTCCCGTGTCGACCAGACTGAGGCTCGCGTGCGTTGTATCAGCCCAGCACAAGGCTCGAAATCCTGCAGTGTTCCCTGCTAGTACCTGCGCCACAGGTCAGCTCTCATGCAGCTATATCAAGAAGGGAGCGCTCCGCCGATCAACCCACGGGCGCGCCACCCGTTATCGAGGGCAAGCCTGCAGAGACGGGCAGGCTAGACGAGAGCAGGGTTGGCTGATGGGTTAGTTCTGCTGTCTGGCTTGCCAGTGGCGCGAGGAGGCTTGAATTTGATACAACCCCCCGACGCTGGGCTGCATGGATGGGCCCTTGTTATTTGTTCGTAGGAATCGTCCAAGATCCCGTGAGCCAGCTACGAGGAGGTCGGCGACCTGGTAACTCGATTATGATAAATAACGCATCCTGTTGAGCTATGGAATTCCTTGTGACTGTGGACGTTCTTGAACCATGATCCGTGCCTTGGCTTACACGTTAAGCATAATCCATTCGCTTGTAGACCTACAGCCCCGCATTGTTAGTTTAGTTTTTAGTCTAAGACACCGGTAGGGAGAAGCATGAAGTGCGCATTTTCCATGCCCTCGGCTGAGGATTACATGGGCTGGGTCGGAGAAAGGATACTCGCCGCTGGTTTGTGCTTCGTAGGAGACGTGCCAGCTGTGTTGGACATGTTAATTAGTCCACCAGCCATTGTGAAGTCATCCAAGGGCACCATCTTCAAGAAGCATCAAGCGACTTTTGAAGGGTACGTTGCTGTGTACTGTAGTTCGCTGCTTCAGTTCCTGGCTACCTCTCTAAGCTTACTCCCCACTAACACTCCCAGTAAACTGGAACCATGACTTTCGCCATACAGCCCATATTTTCGGGTTGTCTGCAAAAGCATAAGCTATTCTTACTTTCTATCCTTCAAACGAGGCAGATCATCGCCCTGAACTACCTGATTAATCGCGACCACCGTTCTCCACCCATCGCAGAACCAGGTGCCAAGTGAATGGAAGCAAATGCGGGGTAACAACAGCATTACCCAGCTTCTTTGCGCCCTGTAAGGCTGTGAGGCATTTCGCTTCTAGTAACACATGCGTGCGTGCCGTGTCTTTTGTGGCTTTTCTCATTTCCCAGCTGTTGATTCGACCCTTTAAGATTTGATACGGCCATTCTATCTGTTGAGCAAATATGACGTCCGAACTTCACTCGTTAACAGCGTCAGAAGTCCAACGCCAAATCCAGGCCGGTGCCCTGCGTCTTGAGGATTACGTCCAGTCACTTCTCGCCCGCTACAGGATCCGTGACAAGGATGTCAATGCATGGGCCTTTATCGAGCCGGACAAGGTCCTGGAGCAGGCGAGGAAGCTTGATCAGACCCCCCGGGAAATCCCTGGTCGTCTGCACGGTTTTGTTATCGGCGTCAAGGATGTGATCCAGACTCAAGGTCAGGGTGCCGCTGTGAGCATGAATTGAAGGTCGCTAAATCATGGACGTTAGACTTTCCAACGCGATATAATTCTGCAATCCACGCTGGCGACAGACCACTCTCGGATGCGTCTACTGTGGCCATACTGCGACGAAATGGCGCCTTGATCATGGGTAGAACATGTGACAGTCTTCTTGTTCTGTCCATTGCTGATTCAACTTCCAGGGAAAACCAGAACCACGGAATTCGCTGCAACAACTGAAGCTCCCGGCACCAAGAACCCGCATGATCCCTCCCGGTCCCCCGGAGGCTCGTCCTCTGGATCCGCGGCAGCCGTTGCCGACCAGCAAATCCCCATCGGGCTTGGCACCCAGACCGTTGGGAGCGTCATCAGACCATCTTCCTTCAACGGCATCTACGGTCTGAAGCCAACCTGGAACGCCATCTCCGCCGAGGGCCAGAAGGTGTCTTCGCTGACGCTGGATACTTTTGGCTTCATGGCCCGCAGCGTTGAAGACCTGCAGGCGCTGGCTGATGTCTTTGCCCTGCGAGACGATGAACCGCCGGAAGCCATTCAATTAAGTAGCGCGAGGTTTGCAATGGTCAAAACACCAGTGTGGCCGAAGGCCGGCCCAGGGACTGTCGCGGCCTTGGAGCGTGCAGCCCAGATTCTGAGAGATGCAGGCGCATCAGTCGAAGAAGTCGCTTTACCTGCCGAATTTGACAATCTTCTTTCTTTGCAGAACCAAGTACTTCAGGCCGAGGCGGGCGTTGCCTTCTACAGGGAGTACAACACAGCACGAGCTGGGATGAGTAACAAGCTCGTGGACATGGCCGTGAACATCGACACCTGCTCCAAGAAGGAATTTCTACGGGCGTTTGATACCATCGCATCTCTGCGGCCGAAGTTCGACCAGCTTGCAGAAGAATACACGGCGATTATCACGCCGAGTTCAGTAGATGTTGCGCCAGTGGGAATCGAATGGACGGGAAACTCCGACTTCAACGGCATCTGGACGGCCCTCCATACGCCGGTTCTCAACATCCCCGGACTCGGGGGCGAGAAGGGGATGCCGCTGGGAGTAGCGCTCGTGACATCGCGGTACAGAGATCAACATCTCCTGCAGGTTGGCCGGGCCGTCGGACCGCTCTTTGCTGCTGAAGGTGGCTGGAAGTCGGGATTGTAGGCTGTTGTTCAGTGTTTACCACGTGGTTTTGTGAGTCGACCCTTGACACTGCAGTGCAGAGCAGTCCAAATGAGGCATGCAGTGCGATGGGATTGGCGTTGTTGCTTGTCTTGAAGCACGGCATTGGTGCTCGGTTATGACGTCCCAAAGACGTGAGTGAGGGTCGATAGGTTAAGAAATCCAGGTGTCTTGTCTTTTTAATCGCCAGACGATGACCAAGCTTCTCCCAAGACATAAATCTTCGTTTGCGTGCTTGCGTCCGCGCTCGACTGATTGCCGCAGGGATCCTCGGTCAGGACCACCATGTCGTATTCACGCTGCAGCCTGTTGCTTAATCGGACCACGCCGTTCTGCTCACGGCGGGCAGGCGATGTCATAGAATGGAGCGCGATAGTTCAGCAGTAATTAGGCAGAAGCGAGAAGCAGAGCAGCTGACCAGCTGACCAAAATGCAGAAAACGCTAATCAGCCATATTCCCGTTGCCTAGACGAAGGGGTGTCCGCTGGGGCGAAGCTCCTTCGTCTCCTGCTAGCCCAAAATCACACAGATCCCGGGCGAAGACCCTCGCTAGGACGTGTCCTTCTCCTCTTCTTATCACCGAGCTGAAATGGTCACGACCGCACTTCGATAGGGCTGTGCCTTGGCAAGGCAGTCTTAGAGTGGCTCCTTAAGTGAGGCTATGCAACCAACCACCCGAACACGGTCAAAGGGGGTGCAAAAAAAAACCCCCGCCGGTTCCACGTACAATTTTAGTGTAAGCACGAGCGAGCTTTGGGAAGCTAATAAAGGCTCCTTACAACCAGAAGTGTTCTAGAAAACGCCGGCTGCGTCATGCTGTTACACTACTGGCCTGTCGCTAGAACAGCCCGTGAGCACCAATTGCCTGCGCCTGGAGCCTTACGTGTGAAGGTGCGCTCGTGAACACGGCGAGCCCGTCACTCTTGTGTTCTTAGCCTTGTGTGCCAAAGTAATTTTTAGCTTCGTCACCTGGATGCTCAGCCTTGAGGGCCTCGCGTAGATAAAAAGCTGTCCCTCTCGATCTTCAGTCAGAAAGATCCTCGTTCATCCGTTCTCCTTATCTGCAAAGTGCACGAACTGCTCCAAGTCCACAATTAAAACCGACCAACTCTTCTCCAGCCAAAAACCCACACGCGTCGCAAGCATGTGTCTTCCAAGCCTCTTCTCGAGGAAGAAGAAGGCGTCCGCGTCGGTCGAAACCAAGCAAGCTCCCCGTCCTATCCCGTCCACTCGCCCCGTCCAGAAGAAGTACGCTGGTTACAGCACAGCCAGCAAACCCGCCAAGTCATCTCAGCGCCGGTACAACTACCAGCAGACGCAAGACAACCATGCAGCGGCCGGCGCCGCATGGGGCTACGGAGGCGCTTACGGGCTAGGAGCAGGGGGCGACAATGACGACCGCGGTGGTTCGCACGGGCAACATCACCACGATAGCCACGGACATGGGAGTCACGGTGGATATGGACATGGAAGTCATGGAGGTCATGGAGGAGATAGCCATGGAGGTGGAGGCGGCCATGGAGGTGATAGCGGAGGTGGAGGCGGCGGTGGTGGAGACGGCGGTGGTGGAGGAGACGGCGGTGGTGGTGGAGGAGAATAGACGATGACTTGGATATGACTTTACGATTGTGTACGATCAGGGTGCGGGGAGTTTAATTGGGGGTTTAATAGAATAGCGATATCAACCTTTTTACAGGAACTTCTTACTCTTTGCCTTGCATTCTTACCAGTGTCGATCCCTGTAAACGTCACCTTGATGACCATCCCAGCCAAGATTAAGATCTTGAGGTACCTAAGCACACAATGACACCATGATGGATCAAAAAATACTCCAGTTACACTAAAAGAGCCTCATTAATTCTGACCCCTAGCGCCAAGCCTTTATGCTGCACTGATACAACGTCCCTTGCAGGCGCTTACACTGTCACAGAAGACTGCATTCGTGGCTGCCGATTGAATCTACACTACGATCCTCTGACAGCGCCAACAGCGGGGTGTTTCCGAAATTCCGCACGCCAACATCAGCAACACCGTACCCCGGCCCAACCTAGGTAAAGAAAGGACACTCTCCGGGCATAACGGAGCGACCGCGTGCAGAAAAGTGAGGCTACTTGCCTTCAGCCGAGCGATTCGAACCACGCGGTGGAGCTCTTGTGCGCGTACCCGAGGCCCAAGGCAGCGAGCTGAAGTTTTGGTGGAGCTCGGGATCGACAATGGTACCTCGACCGGGCGAAACGAACGGGGACGACGACCGACAAACAGCCTCGTGAGGCATTCTGAAATGCCCCAATGTCTCCACACACGCAGCTGTTTGTTGTTGTTCCTGCTGTTTCGCTACCAGAATTGGTTACAGGCGAGGCATTTCCATCGTCCTGGTGGCTATGCTCGGGCCCCGGGGTAACGCCATTGCTTGGGTGCAATCTGGTGAGGTATCGCGGATATAAAAGTAGTCGTGCTCCGGTCGAGAGAATGAACCACTGCAACAACTCAGTTCATCAGCCATTCAATCTCGAAGTCATTTACTTCACGCATTCATCTGCCCTTCATGTGCCTCCAGCTTCCGACCCGATGGTGGAAGAAACGCCACGACAAGAAAGAGGTCCAGGCCGATCCTGAGACCCCTCAAGAAAGCCCACCCAAACAAAAGCCCGTACCTACTCAGGCGCCTTCTCCTCCTCAGCCCATTACAGCCCAAGTACCCCAGTCTATCAATCCCACGCCTGCAAAGAAGCAGACAGAACCGGCTCAGACCACCCAGCGCAAGGTAAGCCAAGCCAACACACCGGACCCTGTCCACTCGGAACATCCACTAATCAATCGGCGCAACAGAAAGCAGTCCGGCAAGGTGGTGGCGCTCCGACGGCAACCTCTAACCAGTCCAACCTTGCAATGCAGAACATGATGATGATTTCCGCCATCGACGAAACAGAAGGCAAGACCAAGGACGACGACAAGAAAGATCACGAAGCGAGCAACAGCAGCGCAAACACAAACACCCACACCAACAGCTCGTGGGGCGGCGGTGGCTATTCCGGAGGCTTCAACTCCTACAATTCTTACCATTCCAGCGGCGGCGGAGGGGGCCATAGCAGCGGCGGCGGAGGAGGTAGTAGCAGCGGTGGAGGAGGAGGAAGTTATTCGTACAGCGGAGGCGGAGACAGCGGTGGAGGTGGCGGCGGCGGCGGCGGCGGCGGAGGTGGAGGAGGGGATTATTAGTACGAGTGCGAGATACCTACGATCAATTTCTACAGAGCCGATATATAGAACAAGTACATACGATTGAGATTCACATATAAAACATCCTAACCAAGTCGCTCGCTTCGTCCGCCTCTCCGGTCCTGAGAAACGGCACCGAGCTCCGGACCCGGGATGTGTGGGGCCGTTCTCCGTCCACGTGGAGGTCGAGCGCCGAAGTGTCCCAACTTCCAACCGCCTCGTTTCGTGGCTTGCGCTGCAGACGCCGCCTCAGTCGTGGTGCATCTCCTCACTCGCCTATTCGCACCCCGACAGTCAAAATCTCAACGGCCGAATCCGCTGCTAGCACTGACTTGGAAAGCCACAGCTTCTAGCCCCAGGGGCAGCAGGTCTATCGGAGCATTAGTTGGTGGCGCTATCGATTTTTGGCAGGCGCCTACTCCACATGAATAGCGACAGCCACGCAAATGTGACTGCTCAGTGGTGAGCGAAAAGCCTCTGCTAGATCCATCTTAGTCTGGCGCTGGGACCGTAGCTGAATAGCTGCATTGAGAGGGTCCAGAATTGCTTGACAGCGCAGACTATTGCCAAGCCAGTCCGCTTTTCATGGCTCTATCGTGAGGGCAATGGGTCCATCGTGTCAGGGGCAGATGGCCACGGCAGCTTATATACGAGCCGCCCCTGAGCCGCCGCCGTCGCCGTCGCCGTCGCTTGAACCGCAAACCTCGCCCAGTTCTTAACGATGCGCTCCGTCGTAGCCTTCGCGGCCTTGGCCCTCACCACGCTAAACTTTGCTACGGCATCGCCTTGCAAAGCCAGCGGTTCCATCACCGACAGCTCGACGGTTTCCGAAACTGCCACCAGCAGCGATGACTTGACGACGACAACGCCCTCGGACACTTCCTCGACGCCCAGCAGCACCCCCGGCCTCGTCAGGAACGCCGTCACCAACGGCAACTTCGCCAACGCCGGCTCCGGCTCCGACGTGCCCGGCTTCCCCGCCTCGGGCACCGTCGTCCTGGCCGCCGGCGACGGCTACACCGGCGACGGCAGCTCGGACACCAACTGCGTCAAGGTCAGCGCCGGTGCCGCGACGGGCAACGCCCAGCGAAGTGATTTGCAGCTTTCGTCTTTCTCGCAGGAGGTGCAGGGCCTCGAGGTCGGGACTTCCTACACGGTGCGGTTCGCGTACGCTGTCGTCAGTGTGTCCGGCGCGGGGGCCTGCAGCTTGGAGGCTTCGCTCGGGGGGGATATCTTCAAGACGCTGTCCATCACCGCGGGATCAAGCTTGGAGTGGAAGACCACTGTGAATCAGGTTGACGCCACGGCCACCGCAGAGGAGCTGAAGTTCGCTGTGGTCTGCGAGGCGGGCGGGAGCACCGTGCTCTACATCGACTCCATCTTCATGTCCAACAAGGTCACGCCCGCAACCATCGACGACGCCGTCCTCGACTACGGAAGCCCCAGCCTGACATCCAGTGTGGTCGCAACCTTGAGCACCGCGTCGACGCAGTCCACAACTTCGGCTTCGTCCACCACGAGTCCGCCGACGACGACCAACTCGCGTCCGGCCACGAGGACGCTCTCAACCGGCACACTGACACCCTCGGCCACCTGTCCCGGCGGCGTGGTTCCAACACCGCTGGCGACATGCGTGCCTCGCGATCCGGTCCCGCAGGCGCCCACGACGTGCTCGGCGTACGGCGTCAAGGGATACACGTGGTGGGGACGGGCGCGGTTCGCCAGTCCCAACCAGAACTCCATCGAGGACTGCGCGAAGCTGTGCTACCAGCAGGCCATCAACTGCAAGGCCTTTGCATGGTATGCCAACTTCAACGGAAGCCCGCTCTGTGCGCTGGGGTACGATTCGCTGGCTGAGGATGGCATCACCCTGGGGGCGACGGGCTCGGTGATGTGGAATGATCTCGATTGCTATAAATGCGATGAGTGTCCAACTTCTTGAGTGACTCCTCGTCGTCTTCTCTTATAATCACATCGCCCGGCAGTTATTCCTTTGCTAGGGTACAGCTCATGCCAACGTTTGGCCAGGAGTGGGATGGGTGTTCAGATAGATAGCTAGACTGGTCAAGTAAGCAGACCTCCTCATTTTTCTCATGTATATAACACTCACTTACCCGTTTATAGGGACTTAATACATACCCTCTTATTCATTGCAGGAAGTCATCAGTCACAAGCGCTCATGCCTCTATGTTATCGCATGCCAAATAGCCAAATGCAAGGCGCTGTGGAATACTAGTCTACAACTCGCCAGGAAAAGCGTCCCCGTCGTCTTTCTGTTCTGCCCACTCCTTCAGCCACGCCTTGACAAACTCAATCTCCTGCTCTTGCGCCTTCGCCACCGCTGATGGAGGCAGATCTATCGATACATCACCTGGTTGCAGCCCATTCTCATCCCAATGGTGAACACCATGCTCGATGAGGATGAACGGCTCGCTCACGGTCGACGCTCTCTCTGGGAGGCCAATGCGGTGAGGAGTAGCAGCGCGCCAAGGGTCCGCAGCTCCATCAATAAACGCCACCCGCGGATACGTGAAATTGATGCCGCCGAGCTTGTTAATAGAGTCAATGTTCGGCGGCGTCGTGATGTTGAAGCCCTCTCGACAGTGGATGGTGGAGTACTCGAGGTCGATCAGGCGGGAGATGAGGGGCAGCTGGTCTTTAGGGACGCCAGATCCGGTCTGGAAGTATCCCCATCTACAAATTCGGTAAGCATTAGATGGTAGAATGGGTCGACAGGGACCTACTGGGTGCATGTCTGATATCCCCAGCTCCGGGCCATCCCTTGATCAAGATCGATGCGATCATTCTTCCCTCGGCTGGAATAGCACTCCTCGATGCTCTTACCCTTGCAGTACGTGCTGAGATCAGTTCTGAGATGCGACCTGATATACCCGATGTAGTTCAGCACACGGTTCGTGAGCGACTCGGCTTGCGCTTTGTATCCTCCCGCCGAGAGAAGCCGTTTCACAGTCGGGACTAGATGACGAGTGCTAGAGAAGAGCACGTGGTCCGAAGAAACGCTACTGCAATAGAATCCAAAGTCGGAGCTGTCCTGCTTTGGATCCCAGTTCGAAGATTGCAGTCCCGTGATGCCCCGGCTGACGGCGCTCGCGAAGTCGTCGTCCCGAAGCTCTCCCAGGCCGAACGCGTCCTTGAGCAACTGCGCCACATCCCTGTCATCGCCCAGCAGGATATTATCCACGATGTCCGTGAGCGTCTGCGTCGTCGCAGCACAGTCCCCGGGCGCAAACAACCGTGCCGCTTCGTAGTACTCCCAGTAATCGACAATGGCCTCGGTGACGCCCGAGGACGAGATGGCGCCCCAGAAGACGTCGGGGTACACCTTCCTTGCGAAAGCCGCGAAGGCGCCGGCGTAGGAACCGCCGTAGATTATGTACGGCGCGCTGGATGCGGTGAGGTTATGGTGCTCAAGACCGGGGAACTGCACGTGCTGGGCGAAGTATGCCGTGTCCGCGAGCGCTTGCTCGGTGGACAGGAACCGCATGTTCTCGGCGCGGAGGTCGGGCACGGGAAAGCTGGTGCCGTAGTACCGATGCTCCAGGATGACTCCGACACCGCCTGTCGCCTTGGCCAACATCGCGAGGATGCCGTGGTCGAGAAACGGCAGCCTGTCCTCGCCGCTGGTCTCCCCGGAGGCGAGGATGATGACCGGGCCACCGGCGCGATAGTGCTTGGCATCGAACCAATACCTCAAAGGATAGAACCCGTCTGAGTGAGGCTCGTAGATGGAGTCATTGTGGAAGTGGTCAATAGGTACGGAGATGTTGATGGCAGGCGGGGAAGCGTCGGAGCTTAGCCGACGCGTCGCTCCACTGTGGAATGCCTGGGTTTCGGTGTTGGCGCCGTGGATATGCGCTGCGGTGAGAGATGCCGCAAGGGCTATCACTGAATTTCTCAACAGGCCTGTGAACGTCATTGCAAGTGTAGTTGATGACGCAACTGAGGCTAAGTTGTAACTGATGAAGGGTGAACTGTCGGTTATCAAGGGATGTGGTGGTGGTGGTTGGTCCGTAGTCTCCACTTATCTAACCACTTGTGTCCAGCACTGCTACCCGGTAACTCATCACAAGACATCTGACGCAATCAGGTAATCCGGGTTTCGCTTTATTTTTTTCGGATGCTATCGTTATACACTCGTTCAGGTAACTTCAGACGCGTGCCTTCAAGTTATATTCGATGGTGTTGCGTGGCATCTTGCCGGGGAAACAGGACTTGAATCTTGAGCCAATCCACTTCACAACACTGGGTGGGTTTCCATTGACGAGAGTACAGCTCTCATACAGCTGCCGGCCCAACCATAATCTCAGGAGTGCAGTAAGAATTAACGGTCAGGGATTTGATGACGGGCTAAGAATTTGGTTAAACCAGGTTCATGTTCTCAAGTCTCCTTGCTAGATAGAGTGTTGTTGGCGAGAAGTCTTCGTTCTCGAACTGGCCGCGCTGCGTGGTTTCCCATGTGAAGAGGGATTTTATTCTATAATTACAAATTATACTTGGTATCAATTACTGCGCGGAAAAACTTCGCCATGTAATTTGTAACGTTTCTGTAGCCATGGATGGGACATGGATCGTGCCTGGATTGGCCATCCGCCAGTCGCCAACATGGTTCGCATCTTTTGCCATGTTGGTTGTTTGATGAGTCTGCGATTCATCATGTCTAACGGGTGTCAGACAACCGCCGTCGAATTCGGCCTCAATGTTGTATTGGCGTGCTTTTTAAGGCGAAGCGCACCCAATGGATAATTACGATCTCTATCGTGCGATGTGGATGTTTGTCCAAGGCCGATCAGCAAAAAGTCTGACACCGAACTGCGAGTGTCATGTTTGATGTGGTCTAGGATTGTCGTTTCCCCTCGGAGCTGACCCATGCTACGCTGACATGTTGAGTGGCATCCCGAACAGCAAACGATACTTGCGACGGGAGAGCGTCGCAAGCCACGGGTAATGGACCGAAAAGATCGCCAAATGGTATATCGTGTGGTAGTAAGGCCTAATGCGGACGAGAAACGTCCCAAACGCCTGTATCGTGCCTCACATTTTGGCGGGGGGTTCCGACTTCCCTTCCCATCCCGCTTTGATGAGCCAGAAAGCTGCCATCAATGGCGTGGTCAGCAAGCCAAGGACGCCGCCAAGAATCAACTTGAAGATTTGCGGCGTCCACCGGTCGGTGTACGTGTAGTCGCCGCCATCCGGGTTACCAAAGGCAGTCAGGATACCTACGCCGGCGGGCCACAGCAGCACGAAGCCGAGGATGGCGAGCAGGAAGCCTCGCAGCGCCTGTTGAAGCAGCGATGCGAGGCATGTTGGTGGCTTGGCCACGACATCGGCAGCGTTATCGGCAGGTAGGAAGAATAGCCGTCGCTGCCAGCGGAGCGAGGGCTTGGGGAGGAAGCCAATGGGCTGTACAGAGCGGCGCGAGAGGTCGTAAGCAACCAGGCCCTTCTCCACGAACCAAGTAAGGATGCACTGGATGATGATGGTTACGGCAGCGTCGCCCGCTAGGGTGTTGGGGAGTTGGAAGAGTCTGATGGGGTTCTTGACTGTGTCCTGGGTGGTGTACATGACTGGGGGAGTTAGCTCTGGGAACCTGGACACCAGCGTCTTTGACAGAGTCCTCGGCAACGTACCATAAGCCAGCGCAAAATTGACACCGCCCGAGAGGACCATGCCTCCCAAGCCATCCAACACCAGGACGTAAAATAGCTGGTGCCGGGTCAGCGTCTCGCTGGGTTCTAGGCGCCCGCCCTCGTCGACATTGCCGCTAGATGCAGGTGTCTCGACCGACTTGGCCTCCGGGGCGCGGCCACGATCGACAGGGGTTCCGGCGTCGGCCTGCGAGCCCCTGCGTGATGATGGCGAGGCCCCCTGTTCCAGGTCTGCAGGCGAGGCCCCCGCCGGCGTCTCACGTTGAGTCCTAGACCAGAACATTGGCGATGGCCTCAGTCCACCGTGTGTTTCAAGCGGGATGTAGGTAGGGACGATGAGGAAGGGAGATCGGGGCCGCGGTTCAATTGCTTTTGGGAGAAGACGGCATTGTTCGTGGTGCTTGGTAAACTGGTGCCTCGCGGCAGAAAAGGGGAATCGTGGGAAATTGGACTGGAGGATTGCAATGCGAAAATTCAATGAGAAGCGATGTTGGGGAAAAATCAGTGAGCCTGGACAAGCGAGGAGTTAATCTCCCAGGGCTACGAGCATAGATGTACGGCAGTAGCGTCCAGCGATTAGGTAGTAGGCAGACAGACTATCGAGTAAGTTGACTGAAGCCGAAGACGAAGACGAGGACGAAGCCGAAGCCGAGGAAGAGTCGACTTTGGGGCCTGGGCTGTTTTCAGCGTCACAACACGCGATATCTGGCAGTTGTTTGCGACAAGTGCCGAACCGTTAAATGCCAAAAACGTCTCGGGGTGTTTCCATCTTTTCGCATCTCGCAAAGTGTCAAAAGATTCGCGATCGTCTTGGATCTTGCGGTGTGATTGTGTGTAGGTCAGCCGCTCCTCCATTATTTGATTCGCGACTGTTTCATCGGGGAGTGACTCAGGGATGAGGGGGGTTCACCACGTGTTGTTGGAACACTTTTTCGACATATTTCTGTGACTATTGGACTGGGTCGTCTGTGAAGTGACATCTGTCAGAATCACGTTCTCGCAATAGAGATCTTTTCTGTTGGAGTCGTTGTTGTGAGTTCAGTTGCCATCCAATCTGTTCCACTTGGCCGCACCTCTTCAGGGAGCAGCCCCTATCACAACCATCCAGCACACACGGTCCACGAGTCAGTCTCAGAGAGATTGAGCAAACTCGCCAACCGCAGGGGCCTCAAACCAAGGCGTGGAAGAGGCGGGCAAAGTGTCCAGCGGAAAAATAGGCCCTGACAAGCCCACCGGTTGGAAACCCACAGGAACCGCCTACAGGGGGCGTGGGTACCAGAGACGACTCCCAGCGGGACCGCACAGGGCACTCACAGGGCTCTCACCCGGAGAGGCGGCGGCGCTAGTGGAGGGCCCCGCTGAGACGCGCTGCAAGGTACCCGCCATCGCTGCTGACAACTGCGTGACGCCTAAGGCCCAAGGCGTCTGCTTGCCGTAACCGAGCGCATCCAATCTGTAAGATCCATCTCGTTCATGGATCTCCATCATCTCCCGCAATACCCCGGTCGCCGCATCCTTCTAGTTTCAGGTACAACTGCAGTCGCCAAACGACTACTCCGGAGATGCAACCCTGGTTGAACGCTACCCAACTAGCGTCGACCTTTGCCAACATGGGATGAACTCGCCTGCAGACGAAGCAAACGTCCTTTTTCTTATTTTCGCATATTGACTTCCTTGGCGCCATGGGACGCACAGGCAAGATCGTGGATGGAAGAGTTCCATTATACGAATACTTCGTACGCGGAGCAAGATCCAGCTTAGGGTCTGAATGCTCTGACCTGAGCTTCGTAAATCAATGCTCACTTCTGGACATCCAAGTTTCGACCTTGTCATCTTGGCTTTGTCGCACGGGAAACGAGACGTCCATGTCCAATACCCTTCCTGGAATTTGTCTGGGATGCCTCGATAATACCGACCAACTAGACCCGTGTCTTACCCGGCCCATGGCCCCGGATGCTGAAACGGTGTGGCACACCGGCCGCTATCCCGTCACGGTATCTCATTCCGACAACCCATGAGACCCAGAATCGAGGGCTGACCCGTTTGCAGACCTGGGCATCCCAGATGCGGCTCCTTTCGTCGCTTTGCGCAAGGATGCCTGACAGCTGGTGCCAGGGGCGAGAAGCAGAGAGGCCTAGAGAAACGAGATATAAGACAACTCTGCCATCCACGTCTTCTCCCTTTCTCTCTTCTCTTCAGGCTTATTCCAGCAGCTTTCAGTTCCACTCCCTTTTCCCTCCTTGAGGTCTTGCTTTCTTTCCATTCCATTCATTCGCTTCATTGACTGAAGTCGTTTCATTCTCTCAACCCGCTAGTCGGATCATCACGCGCTCATTCACCACCGCACAAACTTCTACAGATTCTTCAAGTTACCCGACTCACTCACAATCTCAACACTCGCCAACATGCCTTCCTTCAAGACTCTCCTTCCCATACTGGCTGGTGCCGCCACCGTCGCCGCCCACGGTCACGTCAACAACATTGTCATCAACGGCGCCTCGTACGCCGGTTACGATGTCTTCACCCTGCCCTACTCCAGCGACCCTCCCGTCGTTGTCGGCTGGGCTCAGGATGCCACTGACAACGGCTTCGTTGCTCCCTCCGCCTACGGTGATGCCGACATCATCTGCCACAAGAACGCCGTCAACGCCAAGGGCCACGCTGCCGTTGCCGCTGGTGACAGCATCTACCTCCAGTGGGACACCTGGCCCGAGTCCCACAAGGGCCCCGTCCTCGACTACCTTGCTTCTTGCGGTGACGCTGGTTGTGAGACTGTCGAGAAGACCGAGCTCAAGTTCTTCAAGATCGGCGAGAAGGGTCTGATCGACGGAACTAGCAGCCCCGGCACCTACGCCGCCGACGAGCTCCTCGAGAACGGCATCGGCTGGATGGTCCAGATCCCCACCGGCATCAAGCCCGGCTTCTACGTGCTCCGCCACGAGATCATCGCCCTCCACTCCGGTGGTCAGGAGGATGGTGCCCAGAACTACCCCCAGTGCTTCAACCTGGAGATCACTGGCTCCGGCACTGACGAGCCCGAGGGTGTTCTCGGCACTGAGCTCTACAGCGCCGACGACGCTGGTATCCTCTTCAACATCTACACTACCCTCACCGACTACCCCATCCCTGGTCCTACCATGATCGCTGGTGCCACCGAGGCTGAGCAGGTCATCTCTTCCATCGCCAGCAGCGCCGACCCCACCACTGGCACTGCCAAGGCTACTGGTGCTGCTTCCGCTGTGAAGACCACCGCTGCCGCTGCCACCACCGCCGCTGCTACCACCGCCGCTGCTGCTGTCACTTCTGCCGCCGCCGCCGCTACCACCGAGGCTGCTGCCGCTACCACCGAGGCTCCCGTTGTCTCCGCCACCAAGGCTGTCTCTGAGTCCGCTGCTCCCATCGTCATCGACACCACCTCGATCGAGGCCGCCGCTCCCACTGCTACTCCCACTGCCACCCCCAGCTCTGGCTCCGGCTCTGGCTGCAGCAGCCGCCGCAAGACCAAGCGCAGCAAGAAGGTCCGCCAGCACGCCCGCGATGTCCGCAGCCGCAACGTTGCCCCCGTCCGCGTCTAAGTTAGAAGGGCGAGAAGCCCCGAGACTCCTCCCACGAGTACTGAAGAAACACGTAGAGCGTGTGGCCTTGATACAAGGAAGCCTTACCTTTTAGGCGGGAGTGGTTATTGAATTTTCTGCTGTATATATGACCTCGCATTTAGAAAAAAAAGCGAAGGACCACCTTTTGGAACTGCCAAACTCCGAGATCTCCAATGCGCGAAGTGACTGTTTTTGAGTGCCATGCCTATCTGTTTTATACATTGCAAGACGTCGGAGCGAGCTGAATCAACAACTATAGCACTATCAGCATCACGACACATGGTGTTGTTTCTCCCGTGATGTGAGGCGACTAGACTACGTTGGGCGGATGATTCTGGGAGAAGCAAGGGCAGCCTCACAGCAACCTTGGCCACATTGCCAGGTCTTGTTAGTCCTTTCTCCTGAACATGGGCGCATCCTCGGTCGTCCTGTCAAGATGAAACGGGGGATCAGTTGATAAAGTGGCGATTCCCGGCGTTTCTGACAAGCGACATCCATGCAAGGAGCCATGTCTGATTGCATCTTGCATAGTTACTTAGCAGCGGTGTTATGGTGTTTGGAACAGGATAAATAGGTCCACCAATGGGATCTAAGGCCATATGCAGGCTTGATCCGGATTTATGTGTCTATGGATGGATTTCACCCCTGACTTAGCGAGTCAGCAGTGTAAACTCTCAACAGGGCTATTGTTTTAGCCACGACGAAGTGAGCGTGCAGTACCGTGGTTTAATACGCGAACTTCGTCGCGGAAATAGTATTACACGGAGCTCGATTCCTGATTCTTGACTAGAAGCTATAGATGTTTGTGAGAAGAAGCCTCAAGTTCGATTTTGACAGCTGTTGGGATGCGCTGCACAAGAAACATCATGACTAAGACCGCTTTTTGAAAGAGTCAATTATAAAAGAATGTTTTTTGTGACTCATATAACATGTTAGTATTGAATTCCACGGCTGCGTTTGTTATTAGTAGTTGGGAAAGGGATGTACTCAGTACGTAGAAGAGGAGGGAGGGATGCTTGGCTCTTTAGTGCCAGGGCTGTTTCTACAGCCCGGTCAGATCAATAATCATGGGTGTCATCGCTATTAATCGGCTGCATCAACATGTCGCGATCAAGGTTGGCGAAAAGATCCAACTGGAAGACTCTCTACTTAAATACCGGGACAGCGAAGTACCTATACTACTCCTGAAAATTACAACGGCTGTCGAGGTGCACCTCCCTCGACAGGCTGAGCCAGCCGGTAAACATTGCCTTCATATTGTTGCGCAGGGTCCCCGTCGATGCAACATTTTTTGCTATGAAAAGACGAGTTGTCTTGATCGTCTTATATTCATCTTACAAGATCAGACAAAGAAAAAAAAAACTTGTTATCCTTGTTCGGATTCAAGCGGTCACGCTTATACAATGTATCCAGATCCAGTCCTGGTCCCGGTCCGGTCCTGGTGTCGTTGTCGTCGGTATGAGTGTCGTCGAGCATCGATTCGAACCCCTTCCTCCTCTTGAGGGAACAGAGTGACCTGACCGATGGACTACGGCGCTTCTCTGAGCCCCATTGGAAAGGGTAGAGAGTAAATTACCTTATAAATCTACCCTCAGCTTGGGCCGCAAGGGTTGCGAGCCGGAGGGTAGGAAAGTCTATCGGGGCTGGAGACTCGCCCAAGCCGCCTCTGACGTAGGACTGCGATGGGACGCGGCTAAGTCCGGCTGACTAGACAAAGTGAAAACGCTGTAGACGGCCTCACGGTCGGCGAAACTGACTTCTGTGATGGCCTCTGTGATATCCCCTATCGAGACGTGAGTAATAGTGGTGTTCGCGACCAGTGCCGTCCGTGTGACACCCCGGGTGAGCGTAATTCTGGACAGGAGTATAGTTATCGACGAGGACCGTTTCAGTAGAGTTGCTGAGGACTTTGGGAATGGCTGTGAGCGGGAGAGTCAAAGTGACGCCTCGTACCCGGTTTCGGTATTTTGGGGGGCATTTGCTGTGAGGGGGGTGGTTCGCTACCCTGGCTAATGTCCGTTGTGTCGACGTTTGGATCATACTCGATGTCAGTAGTAGCAGCTCGGTAGTAACAGTGGTAGCTTCGTAAAAGGTCTGAGTTTCTTGAGAAATGCTTCGTAGAAGCGCTCTTATTGAATAGTAGGCAGATTTTCCTGCCGCTGATGAGGAAGACTTAGCAGTTACCGAACTATGAACAGGAGAGACCAAGCACTCACGTGGCACCGGGATCGACGACGACGAGCAGCAGGCTTGACGCGCAGACACTTTGAGGATGCCAATTGATCTGGGTCATTGGTTCAAGAAGACAGTCATTCTGCTGCTCCTGACGGGAGCCTTCAGTTCATTCATCTGAGCTCACACGACCAACGGGCGGCTTACAGTAGTCGGGGGTCTCCGGGTGACATAGCGATACGACAGCCAGCGAACTCGGCTATATGCCAAGAAAAACGAGACGAGAAGAGAGCTTCAATTATACCCCATCGATCTTTTACACATTAACTCATACACTGTGTACATGGGAGACTCGTCTGATAGCTAAGGTAATTACCCAAAGCTTCGTGACCTTTCTCTTACATCCGCTTGGGATCCAAATACGCCATCACCTCCTGGAACGCGCGTTGGACCGACCGTCCAATGGCCGCCAGGCAGCGCAATACCATCCGCGGAAGATAGGTGAAGAAGGACACGCCAATTTGCCACAATACCCACCCCATAGAGCCAAACAACTCCTCCATCACCTGGAGCATCCCTCGGAAGAATGACACGAGGACGTCGAAAATGGCCTTCGGGACGTCGATGAAGGTGGCCCGGAGCATGTAGCAGAAGCCGTCCCAGACATCCTTGAGGGTAATGCTGCGGAAGAAGGAGAGCACAGCGGATATGGCCGTGTGCAGCAGCGAAACTAATCGGACGAGCACGTTGAAGATGGCCTTACCCACACCCTTGACTCCTTGGCTTACCCACAGGAGAAGGGTCTTGATAGCGCCGGGAATTTCTTTGATGAACCTCCAAAGCGCCAGAGCTGCCCTCTTCAAGAAACCAGGGATCCTTTTGACGCCCTTCCAGACGTTCTGAGCGCCGTGCTTTACTCGGGTGGGCAGTTCGATGGCGAACCGCTTGACCCGCGAAGGCAGCTTCTTACACCACGCGGCAGCTCGATGGCGACGCCGCCACACCGCTTTGCCGATCTCGACGGGAATATCGTAGACCATCCACTTGGGAACATCCCAAACTAGTATCCGTATGAAGCGGACGATCTTCTTCAACGCTCGGCGTACGCGCTTCATCTCTGCCGCGTGCGCCGTCTTCCACCGCAGCCACGAGCCGCCCCGGCGGGCGGGCAGGTACTCGACAACCTCGCGATGGCCGTTCATGGCGGCCAGTCGCAGCGCCATGGAGCCGTCGGGGCCAATCAGGCTGTCATCCGCGCCGTAGTCCTCCATCAGAACCCTGACGAGGGCGAGGTGGCCCTGCTCGGCGGCCAGCTGCAACGGCGTGCGGTCGGGGAGCTCGGTGGCTAGCTTAGCAGAAGCCGGCGAGCGACCAAAGGCGTCCACGATGGCACCGAGGGCGACAAGCGTGCTGACCATGGGGGTTTTGCCAGCGCGCACGGCGGCGAGAAGCGGCGTCTCCTTGCGCTCGTTGGTGGTGTCTGGCGACACGAGGCCGCGGGAGACGAAGTCGCGCACGACATCATCGTGGCCGACGTCGATGGCGTTGAAGAAGGCGCTGACGATATCACGGGCGACGTGGGATGCTTCGTCTTCGGGCGAGGGCGGATCGGCGTTCAAGCGACGACGCCAACCGTCGTACTCGGGAGCGTGGAGGATCGGAAGCTTCAGGGCCTCGGCCCTCTCGATGCGTGCGAAGAGTTGGCCATCGTCGGATTCCGTGTACGCCGGGACAGTGTGGGAGAAGAAACCCGGCGGAGGAGGAGCTGGCGACGGACTCGGGATGGTTTCAGCGCCCATGAGCGATGACGTAGGGGTGATTTGGTGGGCGACAAGGCGAAGATGGCAGTGATCAGTGAAGAGCAGCTTCCGGTGTCGTCAATTGAATCGAGGCCAAAGCCATATTTGACTCTCGTTGTCATTGTCAAGCTCGAACCTGTGGAAGCCTCGCCGTGGGCTGACTCCAGGCTGCAGCGTCCGTGGCTCGTTCAGTGGTGTCGCGTGGAGGACGCCCACTGGAAAGCCCACGCCATCCCTGGAGTTTTGGCGGTGGCTGAGTCAAAGGCCATTGGATTAAACGGCCTCGGTGCTTTATATAGTGGTATTTCTATTTTGCTTGGTCGTTTCACATGTGATTAGGTACGCAAAGCTGTCCAGGTATCACCGGATGCCCCTCTAGTGTGAACGGCCATGAACTGTCGTGATGTCCTCGTTCAGAAAGGATGTCTGGGCTGGGTACATAAATGAGAACAACCGATCAAAGTGCAACCAAATTGCAATTGTGTCTGAGGTAAACGACCTGTTATTATTACCCGTCTTCGAAGTAGATTCAAGCCCTTACTTTATCCTGTCTCAATAGTCCCTGTAAACAACTCAAAGCCGTCAATTATCCCACATCCCGCTCCCACAATGACAACATTCGCACCAAATTGAGAGAAACTACCGCATCCATCCACTGGCGATGCGACATTCTTCAAGGCGTCACTTTGCCCCACATTCGCGCCAAACCCCGGCCTGGCCATGATCCCGATTTGTCATCTTGATAAGGCCTCCTCATTCCCCAAGTTGGAGCTATCATAGCCTTTAAACCCCGACCATTTCTGCGTCATTCCGTGAACACATTTAACCAAGTAGAAAGAAACACGGCTCCATCATGACGTTGATCAGGATAAACACCAACAAGACCCTCAAGGGGCACAAGGCCATCATCATCACTACCCATGCCGCGCCGGCCGCGTCAATTGAGGCTATTCGCAAGCAGTTCCCCGATCTCAAACTACAACTGTACGAGGTTCCTTGGGGCAGAGAAAAGATTGGCGGTGACTTTGATGAGGAGGAGTGGAAGGACACGACCTTGTTCCTCACGTCTACGGTGCTCCCGGCGGTTGAACAGGCTCCTCACCTCAAATATGTCCAGCTCACCAGTGCTGGCGCCAACCACATCCTTCCCAAGCCTCTCTTCTCAGAGACGAAGATTCCGTTCTGCACGGCGAATGGTGTTCACGGGTGAGATGCTCCTTGACCGTGGGATCCGGTGGTGTCAACATACTAATGCTATTGTAGGCCCCAGATTTCTGAATGGATCATTACTACGTTCCTCTCATTCCAACACCATTGTAAGTCCACAACCCGACCTTCCAATGGCTCTGAGACATCACTAACACCTTAAAGTAACGGCATATTACGAGTTCCAGAAAGAAGAAAAATGGAAGCGCATCGCGGACAATCCTGAGAACTCAGAGGATGCAGTTGGCAAGCGAGTGTAAGTCAAACCTCAACGTTCGAACAAAGATCCTATCTCACACGTTTCACAGCGGCATCCTTGGATACGGCAGCATCGGCCGCCAGACCGCCCGCGTCGCCAAGGCCATGGGCATGGACGTCCACGCCTACACCCTGAACCCGCGCACCACGCCTGAATCCCGGAAAGACCACTCGTACTCGCCCGCCGGACTCGGCGACCCGGACGGCGTCCTCCCGAGCAAGTGGTTCTCCGGGGGCTCCACGGCCGATATCCACGAGTTCCTCGGATCGGGCCTAGACCTGCTCGTCATCGCCGTGCCGCTCACCGACAAGACGCGCCACCTGATTTCCAAGCCCGAGTTCGAGGTCCTGTCCAAGAAGCGTACCTATGTGTCTAACATTGCACGTGGGCCTATCGTCAACACGGACGACATCATCGAGGCGCTTGATACCGGGCTTATTCGCGGTGCGGCCCTCGACGTAACGGACCCCGAGCCACTGCCCGATGGCCATCCGCTGTTCAAGGCGAAGAACGTCACCATCACGCCCCATATCAGTGGCGCGTCGAATGCGTATTATCAGCGCGTGTTGGATATCTTCAGGTTGAACCTTGAGAGGTTGAGTGAGGGGCGGGATCTCATTAACAAAGTGAATCGCAGGTCAGGATATTGAAATACGGAGGTTAACTATTCGGTAGTGACTGAAGTTTCTTGGATACAGTTACCAGTCTAGACAACTTCTTGAATACGATAGTGATGGATCTAATGGATCAAATTGAAGCCCTATCAGGAACTGTGCTGCCTTTCTTTTAAGAGAGTCTTGATGTCTCGCACTTCAACCGCTCCATACGTCTCCTCCAACAATTCAAAAACTTCCACCGCCGTAATTTCTGGGTCCCAAGCATCCTTCAACACCGCGGTATCCGCATCTGCACCGCCTGTTTGAACAAAAAGGCGAACAATCTGGGCCCATCGCTCCGTACCCTGCGGATCAACGTCGTAGTGTTCGATCCATCCCCTTCGACGGGCAGTGCGTAGATGGCGGAGTAACGAGAGCCAAGGGGTCGTTGGCTTGAGAGTATCGAAGCCAGTGTATTGCTCGTTAGGTCCTAGGTTGGAATTTGAGGGGTGTTTGAAGAGATACGCCACGAGACAGGGGTCTGAAAGTGGGAATATGGTCTTGTTTCGAGAGCAGAGGAACTCTGTTGCGTAAGACAACAACGGCGTCGGGTGCCGATTGTCTTCAGTGCCATCCTCCAATTCATCATCTTCGGGCTGACTCTGCTGCGGTAGTTGCAGTTAGTCAATTAAGGTAGCTGGAATAAGTTGAGACAACTTCTGAGTGTTCGGCTCACCTCAGATACATGCTTTGAGTCAAGCTCGCCACAAACATACTCAGTCAAGCCAAACTTGACAGCGAGAAACAAAAAAGGGCGGCGGATAGGAGGAGCCTTCATGCGCACTTCATACGAGCCAAACGAGTTTCTCGCCCAGTGATCAAACGGGTCCGAGGACTTCGTCAACCAGTACCACGACAGGGTGTTGTTCATGGCATCCAGCAACGGACCCTGAAGGCGCTTCGGGTCGTGGGCGATGTATCTCGCGTGGGACATGGCGAGCGCACTGTCTGGATACCACTCATCCAGCCTTCGGTGATGCTCAACCTCCTCCAGCGGGCGCTTTAGTCGCAGCACGTAAGATCTCAGAAGGCGAAGATGCGGATCAAACGACGGGTTGGTCATACCTTGCAGCCGGTCGTGTGCCCCGGTGGGATTCATGAGCCAGTCGCGTACAGTTCGGTGGATGTACTTGACCTTGTGATCCGCGAGGTTTTGTGCACCATCAACCCGGCCATGCCCATTGGTAAACCTCGTCCGAAGATTACCGAGCCTGCGTTGTCGATGAAGAGTCAAAAGTCCAGAGAAGCGACTTAGAACGTGAACTGCTGTCTTCTCACACTGAGATACAATCTCTTCGTCTGTGGCTTCTTCAACTTCGCGCTCAAGAGCTGGTACGTCGTCGTGTTCGTTGAGGGAGAACGTAAGCTCCCAAACCGTCAGAGAAGCTGATGCTTCGTCTTTGATGAAATCCGTGACCAGTTCTTGTGCACACATGAGCTGGAAGATCGCTGCAGCGTCCAAAATCTGCGCCTCGTCTTGGTCTGCGAAGACTAGTTTGTTGAAGAAGCCGTCGAGCTCCCCCGGAAAGCTTTCCAGCATCTCTTGCATGTCGTTCATGTCATCACCATTGCGAATGCGGCTCAACATCCTCTCGACCGCAAGCCTCACCCAAAGAAAGACTCCATCAGCTCGTTGCACTATGCCCTCAACCAAGCCGAGACCTGAGTCTGCACTATTCCTGAACAGTCTTCGAATCGCTGTATTCCGTCTCAGCTGGTCTTTGGCATATCGGTGCATGTCTTCGTAAGTGAGATTCTGGAGACGTGCGCTTGGGACACTGGCTTGGAAAGCGCCCTCGAAGACAGCCCATGGGCGTGACGAGAGACACATCTTGATAGCTCGGCCGTTTTCTCGGGCGGAAATGGTCTTGAAGAAGTCGACTATGCTGTTGTGGTCACCGTCGAACTCGTCAAGCCCATCGATGAACAAGCAAATGTTCATACGCGGAAGTGCCGCGTCTAGAAGCGCATGGAACGCAGCCATCAAGTCCGATACAGTCCATTCCAGAGAAAGGTTGATTCTCTCCTTGGTAGTCATGTGCCGCAATTTGTGCCACAGTTCTGGAAATACAGAGGGCATCAATTCCTGGTTGGCAGAAAGCAGTTGATGGAGAAGATAGCGCAACAGCCCGGTCTGCGATCTTTGTTCCTGAGAGCCACTGGTCCAAAAGAAGAAACCGGCTGTGCAGACTGGGCGATCTCCTGCCCAATGCTGTAGGTAGTCCCTAGAGATGGGGTGCTGAGAGAGGAACCTTATCAATGTCGATTTGCCCGACCCTGGTTTGCCGGTGATCCAGTAGATCGAGCCGAGGTTTGGCGTTCTCAGCCATGATGTGAACTCGTCACTAAAATCATTCTGATCGTCGCTCAGCACGATTTTGTCGAAGATCCACTCTAAAGTCTGTCCGTGTGCTTCTGTGACTTCGTCTTCACGATCGAGCATACTCTTGTAGGCAAGGGTTTCGAGAAGGAAGTCGTTGATGAGCCCGGCAGAAGCTAGTGTCGAGCAGCGCCAGTCTTGACTAGGACGTTGTTCAGACTATCCTTCAAAAGAGGCTTCGAACCTTCCACGCTCATCGAATCATCGGCAACTGCCATAGAAGATTCGATGTCTTTGCTAAAGATTTCGTCGCGAAGAGACAGCAGAGATAAAGGTAGAATTTCCCCGAGGCTAAAGTCGGTGTTCCTGATGGTGCTGATGTTAACCAGAGTAAGGGTTGATGTAAGAAACAACGGCGAAGACAGACCCGTATCGTGGCTGCAATTCTTTCCATCGTTGAATGAGTTCCGGCAGGCGTGAACTAAGAGCAACGACGTTCTCACGAGGCCAAAGGACATAGAACTTGGCAGCATCGACTTGGCTGGCATCATTTTCCGACCACGATGGTCCCGCACGCTCTAGATGCACAGAGACGTCTTGTCCAACTTTGAAACAAGCACGCAGTAGGAGAGAAAAATTCTTTGCGGAATTTGCATCTGCTTGTACAAGCTTTGCCATTTGCTTGATGGAAGACGACAAAGTATCGGCATAGCGTACCAAGTCATGGCCTGAAGCTATCGACTCAAATGACGAGTCAAGCTGATGGAACACGACAGCGACTCGAGAGACATCAATCGCCGTCTTCAAAAAGCCCACGACCGTGTCCAAGATGGACTGATCATCAGCGAGTGCAGGTGCAGCTGGTCCCATTTTATAGCATGTAATGGGCGCAGCGCAGCTTTAATTCTTTGTGTCTTATCTCTATTGAAACCCCAATTGTCTTATTCTGTCTGTGGATGCGGCGCTTTTCAGCTTGCTTCAACAGAGAGGCGGTAATAACAAGGGAAAGAAAAACTTGGCGGGTGAGGGGTTGTTCAGGGCTTAAATAAGCCCTACGAGTTCACGTGCTTTCAGTCGGGGCTGAAATGATTGGAACGCAAGCTTTCAAGTCGGGTTCATCCCTGCTTCAACTTGGAACTGTTATCAGTCAGCGCTTGCAACGACCTTCCAGATATGGATCCGTCAAGCTGATGTGAATCAAGTCTCCACAAGCTCCCATAAATGAACGCCGTGTACTCTTTTATCTGATCTACTCAGTCTAAGTCGCCCTTTACTACCATTACTTGTCCTGTCCTACGATGTCTCGCGTTTCGCTTGTTCTGCTATTCCTCCTACTGGGATCCCCCGGCCTTGGAAGTGCCTCGCCCGGGTTTCCAATGGTCATCAACACGTGGGGAGGAGACTTCACAGCTGCGACAGACGCTGCCTTTTCCGCTTTGCAACAAGACACAGTCTCTGCCCTGGATGCCGTTGAGATCGGATGCATTACCTGCGAGCACAACCAATGCGACGGCAGTGTTGGCTACGGGGGCTCGCCGGATGAGAACTGCGAGACGACACTTGATGCGATGATCATGGATGGAACAACGATGAAGTCTGGCGCTGTCGCTGCACTTCGCAGAGTGCGAAATGCCATCTCCGTTGCGCGGCACGTCCTCGAATACACCACGCATACAATGCTGGCTGGAGACTTCGCCACGGACTTTGCGATTCAGAACGGCTTTAAAGCTGAGAACTTGACAACAGAAGCATCGGCTAAGCAGTGCTTGGATTGGAAGGCAGCACAGTGCCAACCCAACTATCGACTCAATGTCAGTCCTAACTCATCTTCATCATGCGGTCCGTATTTGCCACAAACCGGAGGTAGTATTAGTGGACACACTGGCCAAGCATCCCACGACACACTCTCTATTATCGCGCTACACGCCAACGGAACCATGGCCGCAGGAACAACCACAAACGGCGCCTCGCACAAGATCCCGGGCCGGGTAGGCGATGGACCGATTACCGGGAGCGGCTCATACGTTGACGGGGATGTCGGTGGCTGTGGCGCTACTGGTGATGGCGACATCATGATGAGGTTTCTACCTTGTTACCAAGCGGTCGAAAATCTAAGACGGGGCATGTCGCCAACCGAGGCTGCAGAAGATGCTGTTCTCAGGATGGTGAGGAAATATCCAGAGGTTTCGAGCGGTATCGTCGTTGTCGACAACAAGGGCGAGCACGGCGCGGCTGGGAGTGGCTGGACGTTTACGTATGCGTACAGAGGTGGAAAGATGGAGAGCACTGAGGTCGTGACGGTGCCGCCAGTACAGGTGCTACGACGCTATGAATTGTGATGGGTGAGATATTTTACCGCTTTTTAGCTTGATGGTTTCTACATTTTACCTCTTGATTCCTGAATGTTCGTTAGCAGATTAAGGGTTGAGTTTCTTGTAATAGAAACCCGCATGAAATGTACAAACACAAGATATGCAATATTTCCCCGATACGGGGTTAGTGGAGATCATTTTGCTATCACAATGTTCAAGTTACTAACAGTAACAGTGCTAAATGAAGAACTTACCGCATAGTTTAATCTATCTAATAGTTTAACAGGAAAAAACAAAAGTATATATTTAGCAGGTATCCAGACTATGTACAGATAAATTGTTTTGCACTCAATGCCTTTCAGAAGATGTAAACATCAGGTTGGTATTGTGACAACTGACTGGGTAGTAGGTTTCTTAGCCACAACGTGGCCTCGACTCAATTTCGAGTAATCTGGGACTTCGACTGAGATTCATTGTGAAACTCGTTTACTAGCAATGGAATTCTCGATAGAAAACTGACTGCATCTGTGACAACTGCCACACATTTGCCGCAGTTCCTACCTGGTTTACTGGGACTCTCAAATTCTAACTAACATCATATCTAAACAATATTAGTTCCGCGCGCCTTGGAAACGACCGATGCCTTCAACACCATGTGGGGTCTGAATTACCTTGAGATTTAATTTTGACATGTGAATGAGGGCATATGAATGCAAGTAAGCCCACGAGTTCGCCCTCAACTGTGAGTGGTGGTTCTTGAAGCCTGGTTGTATTCTACCCCAAAGTGGGAAGCGGCATGCAGACGGCCTGCATGCCACCCAGTCATGCGAGACGCGCAGCTGTAGAGGTTGCAAAATTCGGCGAATGGGATATTTGGAAGACGTAGCAAGTCTTGGATATGGAATCTCATAGAACTATGGACTGCCATAGCCCGGCTACCTTTGCTCAAGGCAGATTGTCTATTGCTACTCCGCCTCACCTTTTTTTGAGGAATACCTGCACTACTATTTTAACCTGAGTTTTGAATCTTTGCGGATGGGATTGATGTCTTTTTACTTCAAATGGCGGACCCTCTAAGTTTAGTGGCCAGCCTCGCGGCCCTTCTCCAACTTGCACGCTATGCCGACAGATTCTCACGGGCCTTGTACGAGATCTCACAGGGAGCGGGCGCTGCGAGGGAATCTATTGAAAGCTTCGCAAACTCGTCTCAAACCTTCTCGCAAGCGGTTGGGGTGGCCCAGATCGCCCTCGATGGACACTGCAGAAGGCACAACGACTCCCCTGTTCTCGTCTACATATGCAGCCACCAAGTGCTCGACACCATAGCGGCGGAATCCCGAGGCATCAACAAACGTCTGCGTGAGGCTACCAGGAGAGTAAGAAGGCATATGAGGAGCAGGTATACTATTGTAGCGATGGTCAAGTGGACGTTCCATAAGAGCTCAATCAGGAGGCTATTTCCTGAGATGGAGTATCTTAAAACGAGCATCAGCCTACTTTTGATGATTGTCGATGTTGAAATATCGAAATTGGCAATGGAAAACATGCCTTTGGATGCAAAAGAGGATCGCAAAGGGCTAAAAGCAGACATGTACGTGAATATGTGCCGCTCCATACTCAGGTTCCCGTTTGTTGATCCACTGACACTTTACGACTAGAAAACGGTTGAAACGAATCATCAACAGTCAACTCGGAACTATCGAAATCTTACAGGATCAAATCTCGCGAGCTACTATTCCTCCCGTTCAGTCACTGGATTCAACAGAATCTGTCAATCGCAGGGGAAGCCATCAAGCCCTTTCCGATCTCGGCCGGAGTATGATTAGAAACGGCACTGTCCCCAGGAGTACTAAGCTCTCGAACCTGTCATTTGAATCTTCAGTAAGTGAAGTTAATGGCCGTCCAAAATGGACTATAAAGTCTTTGTTCCCTGGCCATGGCTCAATTAACATGCTTCTAGGATATTGAGGATCCTCTCCCGACGTCGGCAACCTCAAGACACAGTGGAAGATATACGCCTTCAACCCATGAATCGTGGACGGACGATACCAGGCAGCGCGTTCCTGAGCGTCCCAATGAGGACCCACCGGTCACCAGGGTTCTTAGGGCGAATGTGAGCTCCTGGAAAGGGAGCAGAAGCGGATATGTGAGATGTCCGAATGGCCACATAATGAATGGCACCGCCGTTATCGTTGAAGAACTGGAAGGAAACATCATCTCTCTCCCTCAGGTGGTAAAGATGGGATTGGAGATTTCGCCTCCGTCCAAGGATGAGTCAGTTCTGCTGGATTTTGGAGAAGGAGAACCAGAGTTGAGCCTGGGAAAGGTAACATTTGACTGGATGGACAGCGAGCGTGAAACGCCGCACAAGCCCGCCCTCACAGTGCAATCTGAAGTGACTGAGCACTTTCAGCGCGGCTTCATACTGGGGGAACCGTTCCAAGATATGGTCATGCAGCGCTGGAGTCGACAGGGAGATTAGGGGGTGGTATGGACAGTTTTGAAGAATTAAATGTGTACAAATACATTAAGATTGAAGACGACCGTACTTGGAAGGTGTTTCTATATATTAAGGAGATTTTAGGCATGGTTTATTGTGAATTAAGTTCTCGCTTGATAGTTCATGTCGTGTTTTGGTTAAATATCATGACTCTTTCTTCTCTAGCCAAATTGTAAACGGGTGTGAGATAAGGCAAGCCATCGTAATTTGCAATAGTTCACTCCCTAGTATTTACACTAAGTGAAGAATAAGAAGACTCCAGAATTACAAGTCGGTTCCCCGCTTGCGAAATAAGTTCTCGATCCTAATCCATCAACGACACTATTCATCCCCGAAGTATCGCTAGGACAAGATGAGGAAACCCCCTGCGGGATCTTGTAACAGAACCACTAGCTTGGGTAACTTAATGGCTAACGAACGCAACAAGCCAATCGTCAAGCAACTTGTAGACGGGTCAAGACACTATTCACCACTGCTGGCCTACAGGCACTGCCAGTAGTAGTCGTTCTGTTTGGTACAGGTGTAAGAATCCTCACAGACCGTCGGGCCAGGCCAGCTCACGCCGCCGCACTGCTGATAACGACTGGCTGTCTCTGTGATGACAGGACCGTCGCTTGACACCGGCGTCGGCTCTTCCGGCTCCGTCGTGGTAGAAGGCTCCGTCGCTTTTGTGGTTAAATCGCCACCGGTGCTGGCCGAGAGTGTGACTTTACCGTAGAGAACGCCGCGACCATTTGTTCCAACGTAGACATAATTGGCCTCGTTGGCGCTGCCTCCCAAGCGACACCCGTCGATGGCGCCGAAAGTCTGGCTGTCGCCCTGAATATCAGTCCAAGAAGACCCTCCGTCAGAGCTACCATACAGTCTGTCCCCGTTGCTACCATCACCAAAGGCGTAAAGGTTCCAGGTCGAAGATGAACTCTTTCCTAGCGAGATTCGATGGGTGTCTGTAAGCGCAGTCGACACTTTGGTGAAGCTGGATCCGTAGTCGGTGCTGTGGAAAATACCAACGTCAGTGGAGACATATAGCTCGCCCGCCTTTGTGGGATGTGCTTCGATGTCTCGAACAGAGCTGGCCCCGCTGAGGGCACCGCCCTGCGAGAAGCTTGAGGCGGTGTTGGATGATACGTAGAAAGTGCCACCAGAACCAGCGTAGAAGTACTTGTTTTCGCGCTTGTCTGATGCAATGACGGCACTCGAGGGAAGACTGGAGACGGCAGAGAACGAGGCGCTGTTTGCGGACCGAACGACTCCATGAGACGAAGACGACCAAAGGATGGTGTCGGCGTCGGCAGAGTAAGCAACCTCGCCCCCATACTTTGAAGTGTCGGTGGCGTAGTTGATGTACCAAGATTCACCGCCATTGCTGGACATGGCAACCATGTAGTCTCCGGCCGAGTTGCCAACGCGAACCACGTTGCTGACCTTGTTACCGGCATAGTCGACGCTGCTTGACGTGGTCCATAATGGTGTGTTCCAAGCTTCTTGGGGCGCAGTTCCCAAGTCGGACTGGTCCTGGAAGGTGAAGCCACACTCGTCCGCAACGGCAGCGAGGAGTTCGGTTCCTCCGGGGACGGACTTCACTTCCTGGACCGCGTACTCCTCGATACCGTCTGCGAGAGACTTGGTGGTGACCTTGGAAGAAGTTCCCCAGTTTTTCAGATCGTGCCCGCCGTAGATGGTCAGTCCGGTGCCATACAGCCAATGGTCACTGTCGTGAGGATCAATTTCGAGGCTTTCGATCATCCAGCCCAGCCATTTCGTGTCGTTGTCGAGGAAGTCGGTCTTGATCCATGGCGCCAAGCTCACATCCATGGTATGGTCGCGCTCAACTGCTCCGCTGGAATCAAACTGCCAGATGGGGTCCCACGAAGCGCCGGAGTCGGTGGATCGGAACAGCTGGGCATCGGGCCACCAGGAGTTCAAGCTTGCGACAACAAGGGTCCCAGGCTCTTGCATGTCGACTCCATGACCTCCGAAACCAAAGTATAGAGAGCTTCCTGATACGGGCGTGATGTTGTCCCATGCACCTGACTCAATATCATAGCGGTAGACAGCGCCCTGGGTGCCATCATATGGACCCGTGCCGTCTGAATAAGTCAGATACAAGGCTTTCTCCTCGGGTTGAAGACGGCACTTGTGCGGGAAGAACGTGTCAGGCTGATCTTCCACAGCCGTCCAAGTAGATCCGGCATTCTCGGAAACATAGACAGATGCGGTAATGTTGTCGGCGGTTCCGACAAAGATGCGAGAAGTCGCGCCACCAGTCTTGCCCGATGTCGAATCGAATTCGATAAAGGTAAGGCCCTGAATATCGCTGTTGTATCCGTAGGTGTCACTAGGATCAGGAATGAAAGTTCCGACCGCTGTGAACGAAGTGACCTTTTGAAAGCTCTGGCCGCCGTTGGTGCTCTTCCACAGTCCGTTTCCGCTTCTGGCTCCAAAGTAAACAATGTTGGAGTTTTGAGGGTCGACTGCCAGGCGTTCACCCATGCCTCGGCCGGGCATGTTGCCACCGACCTTGAAAGACAAGTCGGTGAAGGTCCACGAGGCACCTTTGTCGGTGCTCTTGATGATGGAGCCGTTGCTGGGGTCCCAGCTGTTGGTGTACATACCCACAGCCGCGTAGACGACGTTGGGGTCTTGAGGGTCAAGAGCAAGAGCGTCAACGCCCCAGTTGTGCCTAACATCCAAGTCTGAGCGGACGACCTTGCGCATAAAGAAATGAAAGATCTTACCAGTTGCTACTGTCAGCAATTCCATCGGTGACGGGTGTCCAAGAGTCGTCGCTGTTCAGCTTGTAGATACCGCCGATGTCTGTTCTTGCGTATGCGAGGCCCTTCTCAGTCGGGTGAAAGACGATGCCGGATACAAAACCACCACCACCTCCAATGCGCACATTTTCCCAGCTGGTAGCAGCGTGAATAGGCGCCACTAGTGCGGCAAGGAACTTGAGATACTTCATCGTGAGATGAGTGGATATGTTGGATGCGATTGAGCCACCATGTCATTGCTGGACAGCGTAGCCCTGCCTTTATACTATCGCCCGAGTGTCAAATTCACTAGACTAAAATAATGCCGTAAACTTCACATGCCCTTGACCGGGTAATTGGTTCTTGCTCGAAATAACTCTGATTTCCCGCGAATCAATTTGAGTTTGCGCAGACAGCTCAGACCCGGAAAGCATACCTTTCTCATGCAAATGGAACATCAAGCTCCGACGAAAACGACTTGGCAATGGCTTGAAGGGAGCTCACGGCGCTGCCGGAAAGCCTAAAGGGGGAACTGGGGCCGAGCCCCGTTAAGTCAGTTAGTTGGGCCGGAACTGAGGCCCGAAGGAATCCCTGCTTAATATCGCAAAGCTCTCTAACTCATACATGTCGAGAATTCCAATGGAATCATGTAACTCACAAAGATCGGTGGGATCATTCCTCTTCGCCCCTCACGGGGCCGATTAGAACAAATGAACTCAGGGTGATGGGAGCATAAAGTTCACCGGTGAAACAGGGTCGAATGTTGTTAGATTAGGGTGCTCATTTCCGGGATGAAGGTTTAGTGTCCTGGTTCATAATGCATCTATGTTAATGCCGGCCGTTGATCAGCATCGTCTAGAACCAACTACAGAGAGTAAGATCATCCACTCAAGCCTATCATATTCGACCGTACGATCGCAGTTTTCTTTTTGAACTTGGCAGGGAGTGAAATGAATTAGACGGCATGTCGGCTAGATAAGCCGGGCCAGGCCATCTACCCACAGTCATGGGGCATCCGGGGTAAGAATTAGTCTTTCCGAGGGTGGCTAGACAAGGGCACGTCACCTTTTAATTCGCAAATGGCAAGAAGTGCCTGAAGGCTAAGACAAGGGCTAGGTAAAGAATCCACTTGATCTGACCATTCTTATGAACAGTCGCAGTCGAAAAGGGTAAGCGGGGGGTTGAAGTATTCCGGCTAATATCGCCTATACCCACCCACGCGTCCCAATGAAGCTTGACTCCCTACGCCAGGTGACCAACGAACCCCTCATTTACAAACAAACGCGAGCATAACTCTAATGAATTAGCAAGATCTGGGTTCTCGTGCTGGGATTCTGGGTAGTCTACCTAGTCCTAGACTCCCGCTACACTCCTGCTAAAACGATCACGGAATTTTGATACGGCGTTTTCGTCTACAACGTACTGCTCAAGAGTTGCATCGTTAGTACGTCATCACCCCCTTCTAAGGCCTGGACGCTGGTCTCTGTGAGGAAAGTTATCTCTTGGGAGGATTTCAAGGCTACAAATCACCCGTGAAGCTGCTCAACATGCGAGATGAAACAATTCTTTCATCTGTGACGGAAATGTGCAGCACTGATGTAAATACTGCCTTCGTTCAAGTACTTCAGCTTTCCAGTCTCATGATGGATAACCACATTACATGGCCAACAACAAGATGGTAACTTCAATACATGTCTGGATCGTTGAGGCGGCATTATTCAGGGCTTTCGACGCGGCCAAACATGATCAGTCCGCTTCTTAAATCTCCATAAAGGCTAATTTGTTTACGCTTATTTGATTCCAATACACCAGACTCTCTGATATTTATATTTCTCAATGCTGTATCTCATCTTATTATGGACCGCAACGTGTATCCGAGCGTGGCTATGGAAGAAAACCCTTCTCAAGACGGCTAGGTCTGTTCCATTGCCTGGTATACCTAGGTTAAGGCAGCAACTCGAAAAGGGAGTCTACGGGATGATATACTCGTCTTAAGTGATCGATCAAAATGTATTATAAAACAGCTACGGCGCCGACCCCGTACATCCACGTTCTTGCTGAGAAGACCCGAATGGTGACATGATCAGCGCGAAAAGATGCGATTAAACATGTTTCACGGCCTACATCTTCCACTCGGCACACATGACGCCGAACGCACAGAGGCATTCGTCAGTCACCAGAAAGCTGAGTTCATTGCGCGGTGCGAAGCCAGAGACGCCAGCTTCATCATCCATGCTCCGAGGATGACTACGAACATGAAGTCTTGGTTATCACCTGCGACAGGCCGTCCCATGTCGTGAGCCATGCTACTTTAGACCCGCCGTCAATGCTTAGCCCAACTGTTTAGATTGCCTAAGAATGGAACAGGACCGATCTAATGTACGCCATAGGGAAAACATGGAGTAGATAGAAGTGTATACACAGAAGAGGAAATGTCTTTTAATGTCTAGTTGGATTGAGAGTTGTATAACTGGGAGCGATTGCCAAGATTTGTGATAGGGGACAACCGACTTGTGTTGACTGGTCAGCTAGATCTAGGTGGCTTGCCGTTCTAGGCCCTCCTAGTTCCGTTGGATTGCATTAGCTGACCCAAGCTCCTTGTCAGGCATCAATAGTGGTGTTGGGGTAGGGTTGACGTGGATTGGTCCCGTTCCCAGGTGGATGTTGGCGTATGAGCGTATGAATCAATGACGAAGTACTTGGCATGATGAGAATGCATTCGTTTCAACTTGTCTTCCTACCCAGTTGCATTAAGATCATGACAGCAACGTTGAATGATTCGCATTCATCCTATGAACGGCATACGGGAGCATCATGGACAACCCGAATCCCCCCACAGCGCTTCAGATCGGCAGGGCTATGATGGAGTGCGTGCTGCAGTGGAACCGGGACATGGACGACATGAAGTCGCCCCGTCGTCTGTACCAAGAGCAGGTGGGCGCTCTCAGGAACAAGGCCAAGCAGAACTGGGCGCGGATGGCCTTGCACCCAGACTGCGAAGACTCAGAGGCCCTCCTGGAGAGTGTCATGGGCGTTGGTGGCAGAAAGTGGCAGAAGGCAGTTCAGCTGCTGGGCCGCTATTTTCTGATGGACCACTCTTACCGGATGCGCTGTCTGCGCCTGACGAACTTGGCAAGTTATCAAACGAACTCCCTCCAAGTGAGCTGGAAATACTTTCCCACGATGGGGCGTCCAACCATGTCCAGTCAAGGTTTGAGCCTTATGACATCCCGGTAGTGGAACAAGCGGCTTCCACCGATGAATCGTCTGTGTCAGGACCAAATAATCCGGCACTCAGGCACGAATCCAAGCCTGACCCGGGAAGCCAACAAAGCCATGTGTCGCCCTACGCCGCGTCTATTGGCAGCGACTCGGCTGACAGATCGAATTCCGAGGCAACCGAGCAGCCTCCTGCACCCGTCGACAAGCCTGCCGTGCCCAGTTCAGCCTCCTCTGTCCCACCCCAAACGCGGGAGAAGCCCACGGTGCTCGATGAGGACCTATTGATGGAAACTGCGATGGAAGTAATGGGGACTGTGCTTCACGACGACGATCTGTATCAGGAAATCACCAGGATCGGTCCGTCCCCTAGAGAGGAAGAAGAGGACGACGGCGGTGATAGCCAGACCACAGAACCACCTGCTCAATCTCCGACGGCTGGTCAACTCCAAGAGACAACCCCACTCCCAGAGGCCGAACAACAATCTGGTGCAACATCTGGGCAACCCACGGATACTGCTCAGCTTACGAGCACTGCTGGGCCCATGGATACTGATCAACTCGCGAGGACTGCTCAGCCTGTGAGCACCACCCAGCCTACACCGGATCTTCCTCAACCCAGCACCAACAGCGCAGGCCAAACCGGACAAACGGAGGTGAACAGACCTCAGCCTCTGGGCAGCCAACCTATGAACAAACCACCGCCCATGTCCAATAGCCCAGCCTACGTTTCCCATGGGATCCATCCCCAGGCAAACACAAGACCTGCTTCCTATGACTACCTCGGAGCACGACCATCTCAGCAACATGCCTGCACCTCAAGTTCACCCCGTCCCGGAAGCGTTGTCCTACCTTCACTACAGGAGCTCAAATCGGGTCAACAGCAAGTCCAGCTCCCGCCCCTAAATCCGGGACCGCTTAATACGAACGACATCCAGCCCTCGCCCAAAGTTGCACCCTCGCCGTCCTTCACCCAGTCTCCGCGGCCGCCACCTGGTCCCGCGCATGCTCCCCCACCAGAGCGTCACAGAATCGTATCGTGGGTAGCGCATAATGTCCCGCTGGGTGCGAACTATCCCGTTAATCCCCAAAACCAACAATCTTCGTCATCGCAGGAGAGTCAGTCGCAACACTTCCGTGACCCGAAGCCTGGAAATTCGAGCCGGCAGGTGACTTACCGTTGCCCTCATTGCACAAAGGAGTATATCACTCAGGCATGGAGGGAGAAGCATATTCAGAATTTTCACAGGAGCCACTGAATGACTCACTTATGATGGTATCTTTGACCTTTTTATCCTGTTTAGTGTCACGGCGAAGAAAATGGGGATGTGTTAAGATGGACGTTTCAGCAAACGGTTCTTGAAGGGGTTACAAGTTTGGGACATCCGATGATGGAGTTTATTTGGAGACTGTGGCAACGCCATTGCCGTGTTATCTTTCGTACTTTCGTTTCTATTGCTTTTGGGTCCTCCCTTTTAATCTAGTAAGCAAATTGGCCAACTTGAGCTTGATAGCCGAACTCCCTCCTTCATTGGCGCCGACGAATCTCCTCACTAGGATGTTGTACAAGCCTCCAAAGGCCAGCGCGATCGCGGTCGAAGTGAATATGATGACATTGTAGGGCATGCTGAAGTCGGGCGTGGGCAGGTACAGCAGCAAGGTGGTGGTGCGGAGGTTCATCTTCTTGGGCTCCAGCGTGGTGATGACGGCGGCGGCAACGTCGAAGCCGCGGTTGGCGTCCGGCGGGTACTCGGTGTACCGCAGGATGGCCTTCTCGAAGTCGTAGGTGAGGAAGACGGTGCAGTGCGGCGGGATGCGCATCAGCAGCTCCAGCTGGGTGCCTCGCGAGCGGTCCAGCGCGGGGCGGTAGTAGATCTCCTTGATGATGTCGGTCGCGTTGTCGGCCGGCATCGAGCTGGAGATGCGCGTGGAGAGCGTGTGCAGGTAGATGCGCATGAACCACGGCAGGGACTCCATGTAGACGAACTCGACGTCGCCGTCGCTCGGGTTGCTGAGGATGGCCTGGACGCCGCCGTGCTGCTGGCCGTGGCCGGTGAAGCTGCGCTCGGCGTAGAGCAGCGGCGTCTCGGGCGGCGCGAGCATCTCGAGCGTGCCGTCCGTCTGCTCGGGCTTGGTCAGCACGAGGTGGAAGTCGGCCTCGGCGTCGTCGAGGTGGTAGCACCGCGAGCTGCCGTCGGCGGCCTTGACCTCGCGGGCGCCGTAGCTGGAGAAGACGTCGCGAGAGTCGGGCACCTGGACGCACACGGGGGGTACGGCCGGGTCCGTCAGCGGACATGTGCCCTTCATGGGGCGGCCGAAGATCTGCGAGATGGTCCAGTCTTGGCCCTCGAGGTGGTCGGCGGGGAAGCAGACGTCCTGCGAGTGGTAGGGCTTGGAGGTGTCGCAGAGGAGGTCCTGGCCGGGTGGGGGGCGCGGGATGGGGTTGTCTGGGAGGGAGGTTAGCGTGATAAGTGGTAGGGTACGGATATTAGGTCATACCTCGGGGTCGCTTAGAGCGGTTCACGTCGAGCACCATGTCGACGGTCTGCTCCATCTCGAGCACGCAGTGGCCGTCGGCGTTGCACTTGGGGCGCACGTCGATGGCCATGCTCTGGAAGGACGCATCAAACAGCTTGTGGCCGTCGAGCAGACTGGCGATGCCGGCCTTGCCCTTGCAGGGTAGGAGCTTTAGGAACGGCGTCAGGTTCTCCGTGCAGACGACCTCGTGGGGCAGGACTCCGTGGAGCAACCGCGTATTGGCGAGCGTGGTGTTGGGGTGGTCCCCGTCGGGCTGGAAGGACATGACGGGCCGGATCGTCCTCGTCTCATCGATGAAGTTCAAGCTGGCGCAGAACAAGCCGGACAGGGCGTTCGTCAGCGTGAGCCACTTCTCGTCGGCCTCGTCGTCCGTCTCGGCATCCAGCCAGGCCCACAGCTCGACGCCGGTGCCGCCCTCGCGGGCGCCGTCCCAGGGTCGGGCGCCCCAGCGCTGGGCGTCCCAGCGGCCGAGGGTGAAGCGCAGGTGCAGCTCGCGGGTGCCGGCGTACTGCAGGATCTGGCCGAGCGAGCGCGGGAACAGGCGAAAGTTGTGCGCCTCGAAGTCGGCGACGGACGTGCTGGCGCGGAAGTTGAAGCTGGCGAGCAGCGCGGAAAGGGGCAGCGGCCGGAGCGTCAGTTGTTCGTGGTAGTCGGAGGAGGAGTCGGCGGAGGCGAGGCCGAGGAGGGCCAGGAGGAGGACGGAGAGGAACCGGCGCATGGTGGGCGGGTGCGTGGTGGGTGTGGGATCCGGGTTGGATTTCACATCATCTCGCCGGGGCCGGGACGGGGGATCAATTGGCGTTCTGGAGCTATCTGGCCGTAGTACGTAGTTTAGGTGGTGTGGGCAGTATCGCGACGTGGACCGATAAGATGCAGGCGGTGGGACACGGCAGAAATATATCCCATGGCTTTGCGACAGTTCGGCATCCTCCACATCCCGCCGGCCAGCTTCACCCTCACCTCCCACCTAACCAACCCAAACACGACCATGGCCGCCGAACAGAGGAAGCTGCTCGAGCAGCTCATGGGCGCCTCGGCGTCGACACGCGCGGCGCAGCTTTCCATGACGGACCCCAAGGTCTGCCGGTCGTACCTCGCCGGCACCTGTCCGCACGACCTCTTCACCAACACCAAGCAGGACCTCGGTACGTGTCCCAAGGTGCACTCCGAGGGCATCAAAACCGAGTACGAGGCCCTGTCCGACCGCGAGCGCCAGAAGTACGGCTTCGAGTACGACTACATGCGCGATCTGCAGAAGTACATTGACGAGTGCAACCGCCGCATCGATGCTGCGCAGAGGAGGTTGGAGAAGACGCCTGATGAGATTCGCCAAACCAACGTTCTGGTATGAAGCCTTTTCCCTTTCTGTCATCTTGTCTATTATTCATTGTAACCTAACGTCCCCGCGCACAGCTCAAGGGTATTTCCGAGCTCGGCTCGTCCATCACCAACGGCCTGCTAGAAGTCGAGATCCTGGGCTCCATGTCGGAAGTCTCGCGCGCGCAGGACGAGCTCTTCCGCGTGCGCCAGGCCATGCAGGCCAAATCCGACCGCGAGAAGGAGCTCAAGGCGCTGTCGGACACATCGGGCCCCTCGGGCCACCAGAAGCTGCAGGTCTGCGACGTCTGCGGAGCCTACCTGAGCCGCCTCGACAACGACCGCCGCCTGGCCGACCACTTCTACGGCAAGATGCACCTCGGCTACGCCCAGATGCGCAAGACCTACGAGGCCTTCCCCAAGGACATGAAGGGCCGCCAGCGCCCTGCCATGGACGACGACGGCTCCGGCATGGGAGGGCCACGCGGACCGAGGGGCCAGGGCGGCTACAGGAGTGGTGGTAGAGGTGGCAGGGGATACCGCGGTGGATGGTGATGACTCTTTTCCCTACGTCATGGGAAAAGAAAAGAAAAAACCTGTTCTAAGGTCCGCATTGGCATTTGGGGCGTTTTGGGCGCGTACTGTACAAGAACGCCAGGGCAACTCTTGGCGTGGATGAATGGTGGGATTTCAAACTTCGGGGGAAATACCCTTTTCTTCTTTCTCTTTTTAAAACGAACAAGAAAGGCTGGAAGAATATAACGCAGCGGGTTCATCAATCTCGCTTTAGGTTTGCTGTCTATCCTATACCGGCCTAATACAATTTTTTCCCAACCTTGTTTCGTCTCGTCTTAGGAGTCGTTGGCCATTACTTTCTTTCCCCTCTCTTGCGCGAATACCCAAACTTGGTGCTCGCCGTTCGCTTGTGGACCGTAGGTGGTTCGAGGCTTATGCCTGGTTCTTCTTCATCTCGTCAAACGCCTCCATCTCGTCGTCCCACTTGCCGACCTTGGGCGGTGACAGTGGCGGTGGCGGAGAGGCCGCCACAGTAGGTTGCGCTGCTGCCTCGGGCTTCTTGACGCCTTCCGATGGCAGGGCGGGGAAGTCTTCGGCGGCGGGTAATGGTTGCTTCGCTGGAGCCTGGTTATGAGACGAACCCTCTAGGCCGCCGCGTCCACCCCGGCCTCCCCTGGCGCCGCGACCCCGTCCACGTCCACGCCCTCGGTGTCGCTCGTCCAGGAACCTGTCCACATCGTGCTCCTCCGCGTCGTTAGAGGCGTAACGGCTAGTACCGAGGCCACCACCACTCTTCGCGCCCCTGATACCACCATTGGCCCCGCGGAATCCACGGTTGGCATCCTCCGCTTCCAGAGCCTCCTTGCCCTCGTCCCAGCCACCCTCCTTCATGCCCATAGCCTTGAGTTTGCGCTCGCGGTTCTTGGCGCGCTCATCCTCCATCTTCTTGCGGTCCTCGTCGCCGCGCTTCCGACGCTCAGCCTCCTCGGCGCGGCGCTTGCGAGCCTCCTGCATGCCGCGAGCGTATGCCTCGGCGTGCTCCTTCTCGTCGCGCTCGGCCTTTTCGAACTTGCGGGCCTTCTCGGCGGAGAGCAGCTTCATCTTCTCCATCTTGGCGGCGAGCTCCGTGTCGGTCAGCTTCTGGCGCGGGTTGGCGCCAGACCCGAGGCGCGAGCTGGCGCTGGCCGTCTTGTCGCGGGGCGCGGTGGGGGCATTGGCCGGCGCGTTGAGGGGCTGGCGAGCCGGCTTAGGAGCGGCAGCGGGTTTGTCGGCGAAGCGCGAGTGGGCGAGGGTTTTGGGGGGCGGTAATGAGCTCGTGGGTTGCTGCGAGGGAGACGGNNGCTGGGGAGGTGGCTTAGCCGCCGGCTCAGGAGCGGGCTCGGAGGCGGGAGCGGGCGTGGCTGCGGCGGGCGTCACGACAGTCTCGCTGTCGACGGGCTCAAAGTCATCGTAGAAGAGGTCGTCGTCGGTGCGGCCTCCAAACTGGTCGTCCATGACGGGCAAGAATAAGCGAGATGCGGAGCAACAAGCTCCGAGGTAGGAATACGTAGCAATCAACGCGGAGCCAAGTGATTGAGTGGCAAGCAAGCAAGAAATCGGGTTTCGGACGAGGTTTGAGCAAAGGGTTTGAAAGGTTGACGTCGGATTGCGAGCGGCCGACAATGGAGCTTGTTTGCTAGTGCACCGATACCCCGCCACACAAGCCATTTGCTGGTGGGGGGAGTGCAATCGACAAGCACCAGCGCTGGCTAATTCTCGGAGATGGTCCAACCATATTCGTATCTCGGTGACGTCTCGGTGAGCACGAGTATTCCTCAGTAAAGATATTAGTTAATTCACTACAGCTACATTGTAGCCTAATAAAATGCTATAAAAACATGATGGATATCCAAATCCTATCCCAAGTAAGATCCCTTACCTTGGCTAATCCTACCTAACCTTAGCTAACCGCTGGCTTCCTTCAGGTCCTATTTTAGATTAGCTTAAACAAGATTCTGCCTTGAGCGGGCAACAGGAATGCACCAAGCGAGCGTCACCATGTCGTGGCATTGATTGAATCAAACTGGCCATGGACTCTGACTCTCCCGGTGTGTCATCTACCAAACATCGTGTTCAGACCTCTACCTTGAGCTCCCGCAATCTGTCCACCACGACCCGCCGCAAATCCTCCTCGCTGCGCACAAACGGCGCCGCATACTTCCTACAAACCGCCTCCACGTAGCCCCTCTTGCTATACCCATCCAGCGCACACGCAACCGTCTTCCCGGTTCTCGTCGACATGCCCAGCTCGGCCAGCGCGATGGGCGCGGCCGTGACGCCGTGGAAGAAGACGACGATGACGTCCGCCGCGTCCTGCATGTCCAGCTCCCACTGGATCTGCTCCGTCCACCGCGGGTCCGAGAAGTCCTCCGTCCACGTCGCGTCCCAGTCGTCGCGCTTGGGGTTGAAGATGGTGACGCCGTGGTTTGCCAGGCCCGCGATGAGCGTCGCCCGCCAATCGGGTTCGCCTGTTGCGCTGGTGGTGCCTGCGAGGAATATCGACACGCGGTGCGTTTGCTTTGGTCGCGCCGGCGCGTCGATGACTTGTGCTTTGGATGACATGATTTTCCCTTCTTGTTTGCCGTATTGTATTTGCTGGAATGGACGGAATGTAAGATAAGAATTGGCTTTTTTGGCATTTTGTGAGAGATAAGTTTGTTGCAAGAGGCCTCGGAGCTGGGAGTCAGCCTTTAGCCAAGACGAGGCGCATTTCCAAGTAAGTCGTCGCTGTGATTGGCTGTGTATGCAGGCTTTTAACCCATGGTGGCAGTGTCCGCGACATCCTCGCGTCAATACAATAGTCATTCCGTCGGGACTCAATCGCGTTGCATCTCCAAGGAGTATTGCTTCCTTTTTGACAAAACCCTCTAGAATGTCTCAACACAAATGCATCGCAAGATTAACTCACCTTAGACATCGCCTTGCCAGGCAATCGCCTTGCCAGGCAATCGCCTAACTGTCCTCAATTCTACTGGGCTGTGAGACATCGCGCGGGAATCGAACCCGCTCCCTGATATCACTGTCTCGCATTAGCGGAGGTCAGTAGATACTCGGGGCGACCAGATGCCTAGGCACCAACGACGTTTAGGGCCAAGCCCAAGGGTTTTCACCCATCAAGGAATCGGGTTTTCACTCATCAAGGAATCGGGGTTTCACCCATCAAGGAATCGGGTTTTCACCCATCAAGGAATTGTGAAAGGGTGGGCTTTCGCCCATCCACCCATCAAGGTATAAGGAGGTCGGCAAGCTTCTGCCTGCAGGGAGGAGCAGAAAGTGGTCGACTCAGCGAGGTTGTGGCGTAGCTAGTAAAGCGGCCGAATGGAAGACCTCATTCGTCGTAATTGTAGGTGCCAGGCCAGGCTAGGGTTGCCGATTCATTTTTCGGCGGGCCCTTCGGCTTTCGACCGTCTCCTGGATTGAGCTTTTCGTGCAGCGAGACGGGCTTCTGAGGTTGAGAGGGCAGATCTTCCCGCTGGAAGGGCAGGGTAACTTTCGTAACAGTCTCGCCGGACTTGTTGATAAATCTGATCGGGGCCAGTAAATCCGTCGGCCAATTCTGCTTCTCCACCATGTCCTTGGGGACTCGACGACCGAATGATTGCGAGTCGGCATGCCTGTCGTAGCCACCCCAGCCAAGATAGACGCCAGCTGGTCGTCGATGCTGCAAGATGTGTCCAGTTGATGTGACTGAGCGACGCTCGGACACCTCGTTTTGGCGGTCGGGGCGTGCAAAGGACGGCGATCGGGCTATCGTTGCTGGGTCCGATCCATTTTGACCGATCAGCTGACCAGGACGCCAGTTGTCCTTGGTCATGGCCGAACTGATCAAGTTGTTGCCGTGCTCAAGATACCGTGCTGTATCCGCAGCCGGCTGATCATACGACACAACGTCCACGGGACGATCAACAGTTCGGGCATCTCGGTATTGCTTCTCGACGTCGAGAGGGGGACTTGGAGCGTACTACACTTCCCAGCCTTGGGCCTCGAACGCGGCTACCTCCGCCTTGGGAACGACGATCATGCACACGCCCTGCCGCGAGCTGCCCACCATCTTGTAGACTGTTGGTTTCTCGAGTTGGTCCGGAGGGAGTTCTCGGCTTAAAGCAACATACTCGGTATCGAGCTGGTCCGGGAGGCCGATGAAGTCGGCAGCTTGCAGGCTGACCCACTGGCGTGGCTGCAGCCTGGTATGGGCATCCGTATTGACTCGGCGGCATGGCACGCTGAGCGAATCGTAATAGACCTCGCGCCTGTGCACATGGGCGAGAAACTTGTCCAGGTTGTCTCCACCTCCTTCGTAGTCATCCTTCCACTCCTTGGGCCAGGGCTGGTCGACATTGGAATCGGATGGCATTCTAATTTTCGAGGATCAACTTCCATCACTTGGGTTTAAGTTTCGGTCAGCTTGGGCTCAGGATGGCACTTACGTGGCTGGTATTGGTATCTTGCGAATCTTTTAGTGTATTTGATTGATTGTGTGATTTTGTGGTTGTGTGATTGTGCTCAAATTCAAGCGCTCTCGCAATGCGAGTTGGAAATTTCGAGGCTCTGGCTCGTTCAACACACGTGATTTTGCAAGATCGCCAATCACCGGAACGGAGCCACGTGATTTCCATCAGATCACCAACTCTCACGGACGTCCGCTAGAAGCTCACTGCGAGGTCCGGTAGGTCTCGCTAGAAAGTCGGCTAGAAGGTCGGGCGGCGGAGAAGTCTAGAACTGTGTCGTAGTCGATGGCACAATCTGGACAACTGCTACGAGGGCTATTCACGTATTTTCTGTTGATATCTACCCAGGTAAGTTACCTACCTACTACTTGGGGAACATTCTAGGTACCTACTCAGAACTGGGATATATTACCTAAGTAAGGTAGGTAGTAACAATCAAAACCCCCTTAAGTGACGCAGGAGGTGGGTGTCTCTAAACACAAAAAAAGGTGGCCAAAATGCTCTCGACATGTACCCAAAATGATTTTAGGCGGGCTCAACACGGTTCGGGTACGTCTTGCGACGCCATCTTTTATGTCCAGGGACACCCTCCTCTTGCGTAGGAAGCTTCAGCTGACAACAAACCTTACTCAAACCCGGAAGGCAGGATGACCGCTAAAGTTTGCATGACGCACAATATAAAAAGCTGGCACTCCCACCGCACCTTCTTAACGCTTCTTCTTCAAGAACAGCTTCTCGAGCCACCCTTCCAGTTCAACACCTGCTGAGAAAATCTGACCCAACTCTCTCCCCAATTCACAATCACTACGCCAGCTACTTGCCTAAGTAAGCTCCATAACCACATCGGTCCGACTCGCAGACAAACAAACAACAAAAGGTATGTCCATGCCCTCTACTTTGCTATCATCATGTTATCGGAGAGTTCTCGTCTATTTCGATTTCATTTACTGAGTTACCCATCATCTATAGAACCAGCGACTAGCCAAGCTCCCATTCTCTCACTTCACCTCTCCGCCGAAAACGAACATGTCCGCCACCAACCAAGAGACAACCATGCCAACTACCCCGGAGCCGATGTCTGTAGGCTCCCCCGAGGGCAGCCCACCCACCACGGCCATCCTGCCAACGGCCCTAGCTACCGCGAGGGCCAAGCACGAAAGAGCGCGACGTGTCTCGAAGGCGCTGCGGGAGACCTTCGAAGCCCTGTCGCGCAAAGTGGAGCCAGAGGTGGAGCCAGACATGGAGCAGCCGGAGCCAGACCGCCAGGCGAGTTTTGAGCTGGCATCGCTTGGAGTTGAGCTAGCTTCTAAGGAAAAGGAAGCGATTCGATTAGAGCGAGACGTTGTGGCCAAGGAACAGGAGTCCGGTACGCTGCATCCCAAGGCAGCCAGCAAACGCCTTCAAGATCTCAGTCAGCGCTACTTTTCTGCCGGGGACGATCTATGGAGACACCAGAAGAAGAAAATACGGTTCGACGATCCTGGAACAATACGGTTGTTAGAGCCACGTGGCAACAGTCTTTCCGAATGTCTTTTGGCTCTCTACAAGAAGTCTGACGGGCTCGACAAGAAGAGAAAACGGCCTTCACACTGGCGCGAGGATGCTTTGGCCTATTACAACGGCAGCGGCGGTGCCAACCCAGGACCTCAGGACGAGGAGTTCATTTGGTGCCATGTAACCGGCGCCTGGCACGCCCATGATTTTATCAAAGCTGCACATATCGTACCCTTTTTTCTCGATGCTGAGAGCATCGGCGAGATGCTATTCGGCAACCGGACCCAATCACTTGAACGAGCAGGGAATGCACTTCTCTTGTCGCACCACGTTAAGAGGTGGTTCGACAGCTATCACCTCGTGATTGTCCCGGTCGATGCGACAGAAAACCCCATCACACGATGGCGGACAGATATCATTTCCTCCGATATCAGCAAAGCAGCAATCGGCGTGGGAATAAAAACCGCTAGAGAATTGCATGAGAAGGAGCTAGTATTTCTCAATGAGAAACGGCCAGTCTCCCGCTTCCTCTACTTCCATTTCATTATGGCGCTTGTCCGCATCAAGGATCTCAAACGTCACGGATGGCAGGATATTTGGGCCCGGTACTACGAACAGCGCCCCTTCCCGACACCAGGAAACTACATGCGGAAGAGCATGCTTTTCGCCCTTGCCACTCATTTTGGGACCGTTGACATGCAACTGGTGGATTCCTGGATCGTGGGCCATGGCTTCGACTCGCCATTGAAGCTGACCGACGACGAGGTCACGGAAGCCTCCCGTCGAGTCCTTGTAGCAGTAGAAGCTGCTACTTGTCGCGCAGAGAGGCAGAACAGCTTAGAGGAAGAGAGCCCTGAGGACAAGCCAGAGGATCGGGACTCGGCCTGAAGATGATGCTCGTGCACTGACCGTCGCCGTGGTCTCAACGACATCTTGATCGAAAACCGTTCGTCCAACTGTTCGAAAACGAACTTCTATCGCACTGCTTGGATGACCGAGAAGCCAAAAACCTCCCCTGATCGGTGGATGGGCGAAAGCCCACCCTTTCACAATTCCTTGGTGGGTGAAAACCTGATTCCTTGATGGGTGAAAACCCGATTCCTTGATGGGTGAAAACCCGATTCCTTGATGGGTGAAAACCCGATTCCTTAATGGGTGAAAACCCCCAAAGGTCGTTCTGGCAGCCCTATGGGAGTGGGTTCGATTCCCACGGCGATCCTGTTCCTTAACTAATGGCGAAAGTCTGAGCTACAAATGGCCCTCTGGTGTGAACAACAGTGATGGCACACGCTCTGTCTATCCGTTTATCTACTAGGCGCGATCATCTAGGCCGGCTCGAGTATGCGCAAAAGGACAGCCCAGCTTGACGTACCTACGTGCAAAGGTCCTTAACGCGCCGACTTACTGCTTTTGGGTCGCTACGGAAATTAGCGAGCTGGTAAGATTAGTCGAAGAAATTTGTGTTGTCGCACACCGTTTTACTTCGCTGAGGTTTTAGATCCTGCTTCATCGCCAGCACGATCCAGGTCTGCACGACGGAGAATAGCAAGCGATGATTTAGGTTCGGTGAGCACGCCGCAATGTGGAACAATGGCATCGACAAAGGCTGTGCGCAGCGCCGACAAGGGGATAGTACGGGTCGTCGGAGCAAAGACAAGAGCAAAGAACCATACAACATACGGAGAAAGATTGAGGAAACTTTCGATGTTGATCCCAAAGCCAACAAGAAAAAAAGGCGCCATCCAAGATACCACAGTTGTTCGAAGGACAGGATATGTGTTTTGATCAGACGACTACCGGTATTAAGCCCTCGGGAAACAGGGTCTGGGAAGGCTTGATATGAGGTAGCAGGTGTGTATATGTACAGTGGGTGGATGGAAGAGAGAACACCATGGAGATGTAGTAAATTTTCAAGGCCGTGACACTGGCTTACGTATGGCAGGATGATTCCGGTTGCCATGTGTGTGATTCTTCCAAGTCAGCGAATCGACTGATCCCGCACCTTCGTAATCCCATCAAAGTCACCATAGACTCCAGGACACCGCGGCAGACGAGGTATCCTTCTCGTTGGTAAAACGACGCATCCGACATACAATAGAAGCGAGTGAGTTGATGGTTGGGTCATGTGTAGCTGTGAAGTGACGTGTTTATCTAGTCAGTCGGAGAAGTGCGAGTTAAACGAAGACAGAGACAACTTACCGTTTAGAGCGCGATCAAGCCGAAGTGTCTGGTATCATTTCTCGAAGAAGAGAATGAAAAACGACTGGGCTTACTCCACAGCCATTCTGGACGCATAAAGGATCGTAGCGAGATTCGAACACGCCTCCCAAAGGGACACCAGGCGCTGACGCACCATACGACCTGAGGAGGGTTTTCACCCATTAAGGAATCGGGTTTGCACCCATCAAGGAATCGGGTTTGCACCCATCAAGGAATCGGGTTTGCACCCACCAAGGAATTGTGAAAGGGTGGGCTTTCGCCCATCCACCCAACTAAGGTGTTGACTTGCTCGCGATGAGAATAATGGTGGTCGGACTGAAGCTGGGTCGCTAGGTCGCTAGGACGCCGAGAAGGCGGAACGCCGGGGTGCTAGTTTTCCTTGGGAGCCTCAATTCTGCCCTTTGCATCGTCGAGGGAACTCTTGACGTTGGGCTGTCTCAATGACCCGTTCCCTGTTGTTGGCAGCCGGGCCTCTTGGAAGAAGGGTAGTTCCTGAAGTATTGTTAGCTCACCAGGTCGGAAAGGAGAGAAGGATAAAGGAGTGGTGGGGACTTGGGAGATCTTACTGTCAGCCATTCTGCATTGATTGCTGTAGCTGTCTGCAGGTACTGCTTCCCTCCCGAGGTATGAAAGGTGGTGTGCATGACCCACTCATAGCTGCCGTTCACCAGAGAGCTGAGTGGTGATAAAAGCGCGGGGGTGTTCTCATGAACCGTTCGGTACACGTCGCCGGTACGGTTGATGGCAGCATGAGTGCAGAAGGCAATTGCTAAAGCCTTCGGAACACTCGTCATGTCCGTGATCGATGCGCGGGTCGGGTTAATCTTGGCAACGTTCTGCAGGAACGGTCCCAGTCCTTGTCGCGCTTTGCGAACCCCTTCCAGCGCCCGCATGTTCAAGCCATGATCGGAGCACCAGTCGCCAAGGTCGAATTTGGGGCCGTTTTCTTTCTGGTGTATGCGTCGGACGTGCATGTAGGCGTTGAAGGCATTTGCGAGGGTGAGGTGGTCCGAAAACGGGTGCGCGAAGGCTGTCTTGGCCAAGTCTGCAACCTGCCGGTATTGAGCTGGACGCATGAAGATGGGCGCCTGGGAGCTGCACAGCAGCGCGATATCGACGATATCCATAGCGCAGCCAAGCTTTGCACCAGCCTCGATGGCTCGGTACCAGATTGGATCCATTGGAAATTTCGCGGCGAGGCGGCCCGACGGAGTGAGCGCGGCGTTGTCTTTCAGGAATCCCCTGTTTTCGGCAACATTAGTAACAGGTGCGTGTCAGGGAGAGGGGTGGGGGATTGGTTGTTGATGCATACCAATCTCGAAGATCCTGGGCAGCACGTGCGATTGACTCTGGATGAGGGGCATCGATCCAGTCAAAGTCAATGACCTTTCTGTAGCCGATGTCGATCAGCCTCAGAATCACTGAGTCGACCGACACGCAGCGGATGGCAGGCTCAGTAGACGGAGCCATGCGGTCATAGTCCTCCTTGCTGTAGAGTCGGTAACAGACGCCGTCCCTCGTCCGACCGGCTCGGCCCGTACGCTGCTTCGCTGATGCCTGGGAGATTGGCCGTAGCTCAAGCATGTTCATACGGAGACGGGGGTTGTAGATTAACTGTCTCGATAATCCGGTGTCGATGACGTAGACGACGTTGTCGATGGTTAGGCTCGTCTCTGCAATATTGGTCGACACGATGCACTTGCGGTTTGGACCAGACGAGTTCAAGGCCAGCCTCTGATCGTTCGCCGACAGCGCCGAGTACAAAGGGAAGACGTCAAGGTCCCTAGTATACTGACGAACCAGCTTGCAGACTTTTTCGATCTCATCTTCCCCAGGAAGAAATACCAGGATGTGGCCTGGCTTGTCATTCTCATGGATGTGAACCACGACGCCCGCAGCAAGAACGACAAAGCTTGGTCCAGCCTCCGCAGGTGCCATATGGAGAATCTCGACGTCAAAATTGCGGCCGGTAATATGGACCAATGGGCAGTTGTTGAAGTACTCCTGAAACAACTTCGCATCCATCGTTGCCGACATGATGACCACCTACCATGATCAGTGTCAGCTAGGTCAGATAGGTAGCCAAGGAACCAGATGGCCAGAAGGCACTTACCTTGAATCCTTACGACGGGTCACGACCTTTTTAAGCAGGGCCAGCAATAGGTCGAGGTCGACAGTCCGCTCGTGAGCTTCGTCGATGATGACGCACGCGTACGCCGACAAGGTCTTGTCCGAGTTCAGCTGCCGGAGGAGGACGCCTTCGGTCAGATAGACGAGCCGAGTCTTCTTCTGATTTTTGTCTACCATTTGGTCGCCGCCGATCTTGTAGCCGACCTCCTCGCCTAGGACGACTCCCATCTCGTCGGCAACGCGGCTGGCGAGCTCGCTCGCGGCTAGTCGGCGAGGCTGAGTGCAGGCGATCTGGAGGCCACTTGCGTACTCGTCGTAGACAAGCAGCTGGGGGACCTGGGTGGACTTGCCTGAGCCGGTCTCGCTGGACAGAATCATCACTTGAGACTGGTGGTACTTGTCGAGAATCTCTTGGTATCTCCCGTAGACGGGCAAGCGGCGACGGCCTTGAAGAATGTTACCGTGGCCGTGAGGCCACGCATTTCCGGTCAGCGGGTTCTGAGTTGCGTCTTCAAGACGCTGGACTTGGACCGCGGTGGCCTGGTTGCGCACGATAGATTCCATTGTAGTGGTGATAGCGGAGTCGTTCAGAGTTTCTTAATTTGTTGTGGTGTGAAGAAGTTTGTGAGAACGATGTGTGAAGATTATGGAATCGATGAGATCCAGAGTGGTGGTGATAAGATCAGAGGTAGAAGCCTAACAATCGGGCGGGGCTGCCTAACAGTTTAGGCCTCGAAAGCTTGCGGAAAGGGCTGGCTGATCAATCAGATGAGTTTCACGTGATATATGGGGCAAAGGCTTGATAGCGGGGTACCGTTGCTCTATCTAAGACATCGTCCACACACCTCCCTTCCACGAACACATTTCACAAGTTCACACTAACACCAAACAACAAGCAACAACCATCAAACAACAAACAAAACCAATCTTACAACTACCGCTAAAACGCCGCCTCAAATCACCCCAAGTCAAAAGACTCCAAACCGATAACAGAGTAAGTCTCCCCCACCAGCGCGTTACCCCTCTGAGCGCTCGCAAACCCAAACGTTGACTAACCGAATAAACAGAATGGCACCTCGCAACTCGCAGTGGGAGGAGCAGATCAAGGGCTATCGAAAGAACCGACGTCTTCTCGTCGCCCGTAATATTGACTTCAAGGCCACTCGGACCTCAGTCGAGGCCGACATCCGGGCTAAGCTCACCCAGCCCGACTCCGTCATCTTCCTTTGGCCGCCGTCTACGGGAAAGTCCAATAACCCTGCTCGCCACATGGGCTGGGTGATGCTTGGGTTCAACCAACGGCCCGATGTCAGCACGGCTGAGGCTGACCTCAAGAACCACGAATTCAACGGCCGTCGCATCAAGATCGAACGAGCAACAAGGAATTCGGTAAGTCCATCGATCTAAGACCTCTTCTCTTAGTCTCCTATTTGCTAGCACTAAGTACTAATTACGACCGCAGTATACCTCAGCTTCCTCAGGCACCCAAGAGGTTGCTTCCGCCACCGCCGCTCCCGCCAGAGCTCCCACCATGGCTCCTACGATAGCTCCCGCCAAAGCTCCCGACACTGCTGCAGTCAGCCTACCCGCCAAACCCCCCCCCCCCCCCCCCCCCCNNCCCCCCCCAAACCCCCCCCCCCCCCGGCTCATAACACCCCCGCCTGCAACCTCTGTGACTCTCTCGAGGAGACTCCCCTGTTGTCACGGGACGTTCTGACATGGGAGGGCGATGAGGCTCCCGAAGACGAGGACGTTGTGGACGACGGCGAGGAGGAGTTTCTGGATGACTAAGAAGATGAGAACGAGCAACAATGAACGAGAATCAAACAGTCAAGCCGTCGATAGGAGCCGAATCCTACTGCCCAAGTCGCCTCCGATGAAAAAGTAATTATCGCGCGGCCCCTTTCGTCAGAACAGCAAACCCCAATTGGTGGATGGGCGAAAGCCCACCTTTCCTAATTCCTTGGTGGGTGCAAACCCGATTCCTTGGTGGGTGAGAACCCGATTCCTTAATGGTTGAATACCCTTGGACTTCGGCCCTAAACATCGCTGGTGCCTCGGCATCTGGTCGCCCGGAGTATCTACTCACCCCGCTAATCCGGGACAGTGGTATCTGGGAGCGGGTTCGATTCCCGCGCGATGTCTTACAGCCCAGTGGAGTTAAGGATGGTATAGTTATTGCCTAGTAATGCAACGTTCAAGGTGAGTTGACTATATGAGGTAATTATATTGATACCTTCCTAGGATTCCGCGACGATCAGCATCTTTTGCTGTTAGCCGGTCTGCCAATGCTACACACTGCTCTGAGCGATAAAACTAACTGGTTCTCGAATCGGCAAGTACCCATTTCGAGGCCAGTCGAGGAATGCAGAATGTGTGCAAGTCTGAGGAGAACTACACCAAGTTTTTGAACGACGAGACCGGGCATTGAAACTCATATAAGGTGCCATCTTTTGACAAAAGGCCTTGTGTTACGGGCCAGCTTGTCATGGTAATCGCTGGACGCTAAGTGTGATGCTCCGAGATGCACTCAGGAGATCCGTGCTGATGATGCAAAGCATATCTATACCGAGACTACGGCCGCCCACCCGTCGACCTCGGCAACAGCAGAACGACTCCCAACTTCTATCATCACCTTTCTCTGCAGGGTGATAGTGGCTATCAGCAGCGCCACCGGCACCGATGCCTCCAGTCCCAGGTCTACGACCAGCTCTTCCCCTTGCGCATATTCTCATGTATTGCACACAGAAAATTATGAGGTCTTTTGCCACCGAGAGTCAAAGCAGGAAAGTCAACGGAAGCTCAAGAAGCCTTGAAAATGTTTTCGAGATGCTACACTTGGACCGGTCAAGCTCGGAACGAATGTGTCATCTTTGACGTTCCACTGGATGCTTTGTATCAATAGTCATGCCGCCAAATTGATGAAGAAAAAGGCAAGCAAAGTATTCACTTGTATTACCACATTTTGTTGTGTCTAAGAACAGAATCACGCACAGTGACAAGAAGGAACTTTTCGTTTTCAACCACCAAGTAACCCAAACTCCTCCTCCGTGACGACCGACCCGTCAAGTCATGAACTACCGCGCCTGTAACCTTGTTACCCTTGAACCAACTTTCTCCTCAGAGACACAGATCCAGGAGATCATCAAAACATTTTCTGTCAACCGAGATTTCGCGAGTCCGGCAGTCCTGAAGAACCTTTGCCACATATCGGCGCCTTTCCTCCGTCTCGTCCGAGTCTCCTCTAAACTTGTCTTTTGCAAGGCGAACGTGCTTCTCCGCCAAAATGGCGAAGGCATTCTCCCTCAGGGTTTTCCCTATTGTCCAACTGGAGGAGTTGTAAAGACGAAGGATATGCTGCTTCGCCTCGGACCATTCTGTTGACTCGATCGCCTGGTCCCATTGGTCACAGAATTCTCGCTCTTGAGCCTCGTCATCCCTTTTCCCAAAACTCTCCAGCGGCTTAGGAGACGCTTCGTGGAGCCGAAGATCTGCCTCGAGCATTGGGCGTAAGAGATCTATGCCGTTGTCTGGAAATTGTTTTGCCGCTTCGAACAGTGCACATGCTCCAGATAAGTCCTGCTGCCTTGGAGCAGCGCCATGACGCAACAGGGTGCGTATAACTTCCAAAGTGCCAGTAAAAGCAAAGAGCGTCGATTTTACGACGAGCAACAGAACGGTCCTGCCGTGTTCATCTTGTTGATTCAGGTCGTCTTCATTCTTCAGAAGTGTCTCTGTCAGCGCTCGCGTGATTCCATTGTCGATCTGATACGAGGGGTTTAACAACTCCTGCAGGAGCGAAATTGCACTTCCTGGGCCTTGGCCAGGCGGAACAAGCTCGCAAATCTTTTTGAGTAATGTGTCATCGCGTTTCCGAGGGGGCATCTGAGACAATCCTTTGAGGCAGTGAAGGGCCAACGGTTCCCCAGATGGTGTCAAAGTGACGACGGATGCTCCGTTCTCGAGAAAACACTTCAGGGTCCCATTTGTCTGGGTTTGGCTCAGAAGTTCCTCGTAAGGTCTCGACAATGCTCTCGACAAGAAGATCTGAAAGGTTGTTCGGCCATAGGGCAGTGACTGGGTAGTGCTGGCACCCTGGCTTAAAAATGAGCGAACACATGAGTGCACTTCCGTTGTATATGGCCGGTCCAGGAGCCTTGAAAATGGGGTGTCTCCAGCTTTGTTTGCTTTGTTGAGGTCAGGGCGGGCTTCTAACATGGCATCGATGACCGCAAAAGGAACTCTGTCACTCGGCTGTGTCGCTGTGTCGGGCATGGTACGTAGCGCTAGATGGAGCGGCGTATCCCCGTTGTCGTCTTGGAGAGAAGGATCAGCTCGCTCTTTGAGAAGAGTCCTGACTATAGCCAAGCTAGAGACAGCTAGGTGGAGCGGCGAACGCCCCGTCAGGCCTTTTTTGTTGATGGAAGCTCCAAAATCGAGAAGAAGTTCGACAATGATGAGGGCATCAGCGATGACGGCATAATGAAGAGGGTGGTTGCCAGAACGATCTGGAGTGTCGACTGCGATTCCAGCGCGGAGCAGGGCTTTCACTTGCACGACGTCTCGGTCAATGACCGCCCGATGAAGGTATGTCTTGCCTTGGATATCCCAAGCTCGGAGATCGAATGGGGCTGCTTGTTGAAAGATGTCGCAGCTGGGTCCAGAAGGTTCTGGGAGTAGGCGTCGTCCACTGGTTTCGAGGTTGAACTGTACTGGCGTCTGTATTGGCGTATCCACGACGGAGTCAGAGGCGGCCTGAGATGTGGAAGATTGGCATGGGATTGATGGCGTGGTTTCCTGGGGCGCGGGCGTGGGTTCCTCGGGTGCGGGCGGAGCGGGTTGAAGCCTACGACATCGGTTCCGGGTGGGCTTCGGAAAGTCCTTCGTTTTGTACTTCAAGTAGCCCCATCTCTTCAGCTGAGTATGATATGATCGCTTTCTGGTGATGGAGATGAAAATCAGAATCAGCGACTGGAAAGAAGGAATGTTAGTGGTTGGCGGAGAGAGAGCTCTTACGATGCAACAAAGCCGTGTCTGCCCTTCATCAGGCGCATGACATCCGTGAGTTTCCTGCCCTCGTCATGGTAGAGTACGCGGATCTGTTCTTTCCGCACCTCCCACTGTTTAGTCATCTTCAGCGCCGGTTGCGCGGGTGATAGAGACGGGGGGGGATTTCACTTCATGCCCACTTCAGGGAGGCTAAAAACCGTTGAGAAAACGAAGGACGGAGCGGATCAACAGCTAGCTTGTGAATTTAAGGGATGACTGAGGATATCAGACGCTAATGCAGCCTGGGTGCGCGCTGTGTGGTCGGAATGTGCAAAGTGCAGCTAATTAGTACTGGACGGCGGGGTGACAGGACATACACTGTGCGAGTGGCGCGTCGATCTATGTATTCTGCACTGTGACGCGGGGTTGAATGTGCATAATGTAGTTTACGACACGACAAACTAACGCCGTGAAAGATTCGCTGGCATTTCGACGCTCGCAGTAAGTTTATACCGTTTGCATAGTGGTGCCTCTCGAAGACGCCGAATGTAGTTTATGAAGCGACAGACTGCAGCCGTTAAGGATTCGCTGGGCATTTCGGCGCACACAGTAAATTGATACTGTCTGCATAGTGGCGGCTGGCTTGAACATGCAAAGCGCAATCAATAGCGCTGACACGATGTTCACCGCAATTCACCAACCACCAGTAACGAACTCTCGCAATTTATGCGCTTTGAGTCAAAGGTTCAAAGCTTCATCTGGCTGGGCCGTTTTCTCGTTTGAACGCTCGGAAACCCATTGCTTCCACGCACTTGCAATTCCCAAGGAAGAGACATCTTCCAGCTGCCAAAGAACGGTCGGGTCCTCTGATGAGCCTGCGACGTTGGCCGAGTAGACGGTCTCGATTCCATTTTGAGTGATCCAGAGAAGGTTAGTGTTAATTAACCTTAATTCAACTAAATTGCCTTTCAACCCAATTCCTCCCAATTTTGTCGGCGACAAGCACGGAATTCCTGCACGCAACCAGTCAACTATCCCTTTGCATCTTCAAGCCAATATACATTAACCTTTTATCACCTAATCAGCATTCTCAAGTTCATAACTCACATACTATAAGAAAAGCATACCCTAGACTATATGAAGATCGCGGAAATCCACTTCGCAAGCGGGTCCTTGCGATCTTCCCCACTCCGAGCCAACTGGCGTCAAACAAGATGGAAGAAGAAGACCGTGGACTAGAGAGGTGTCAATGGTGGTTAATGTGAAGACTCTCTTTTGGTCTTTTTAAGTAGTATTTTTCGCTTAATTTTCCTTTGCATATTGCCTTGATGCATGTTGTATGATTCCGCTCGTCTTTCGCTGTCGGAGTACTGTGCTAGCTGAAACGTGACCCAACCGCGACCTCCGAAACTCAGACGACCTAAGGCAACCTAGCTTGTGATCACTCTGTCGTTGACATGACATTTTCGGATCCTCTCCCACTTCAATCTTCCGAATTTCGTGAAAGCAAAAAAGATGCGGCTTCCTCTGGCTTTATCTGCCGCCGACCAGCCTTATCGCCCTCGGATCATTTACTACCACCAGACGCAGTACTCCCATGATAAGTACATCTCCATTCTCCCCGCTCTCAAGCCGACCGCCGGCGTCACCCACGTTATCGTCGCCGCAATCCACCTCAACGCGCCCGACAGAATCACCCTGAACAACGACCTCTATGACTCCCCAAAGTTTGACGTTCTGTGGACAGAGGTCCGCCAGCTCCAGGCTGCGGGCGTCAAGGTGCTCGGCATGCTGGGCGGTGCCGCCCAAGGCTCGTACACTCGGCTCGACGGCACGCTTGAGGGCTTCCACAGGTACTACCAGCCGCTCCGAAAGATGATCGCCTGGGCGGGACTCGATGGCCTGGACTTGGACATCGAGGAAGCCATGTCTCTTGGGGGAGTCGTCCGCCTCATCGACCACCTGAAGACGGACTTCGGGCAATCCTTCCTCGTGACGCTAGCGCCCGTCGCACCAGCCATGCTCAACCGCCAAAACCTGGGCGGCTTCAACATCGAGGAGCTGGAGAAAGGACTCGGATCGAGAATAGCTTGGTACAACACCCAGTTCTACTGCGGCTGGGGCGACATGAGCAAGCCTCACGGCTACGACTCCATCATCGCGCGAGGGTGGCCACAGGAGAAGGTCGTTGTAGGGCTGGTGACGAACCCGAAAAATGGGGACGGCTGGGTCAAGGACGACGAGTTGGAGGCGTGTCTGAAAGAGCTACTAGGCAAATACCCTAGAATCGGGGGCGTGATGGGGTGGGAGTACTGCAATGCGATCACGGAACAGCATCCTGAAGAAGGGAGCCCTTGGAAATGGGCAGAGATGATCAACGAAATCTTGAAGCCGGCTTGTAAGGAGATTTGAGGGTTTGGTGACTCTTTTTAATAGCATGTTTGCATGTCTTTTGGTATAGATGATAGTTGATTCAACGTGTTGCATTACACATGGGTAGACACTCGCAAGAGTAGGTGGCCGTATGTAGGTGGGTCGGATGGAAATCCGGCCAAAAATCAATGCACAGTACGAAGAATACCATTATACTTGGAGAAGGATCTAGCACCTTCACTTCTTTTTTTATTACGTAAGTTGCTAATTCGAACAAATCTCTCTGATTGAAACATCGTACTATAGTGTGCACCACTTACGAGGCGATGAGGGAGAGAGTGCCACCTTGTTGTCTAAAGGGCTCGCATAGAAATTCTATATTCTACTACTATGTGACGGAATGTATGCCACACCCAAATTCTGGAATACGAGATTGTGTTTCTAGGACACCAGAATTCAGCCATGTTGAGACTCAATCAATGAAAACTCGACTTACCAGTACTGAGAAAACCCCAACAATAGTTCCTTCGCTCGGCCGCAATGATTCCGTGAAAAAGTCGCTCTCCTGGACGATTGAGGTAAAGTCTGTCGGTATGTGAATGATTCTACCACGACTCGTATACAGCTTGCCGGGTTAGTGAATGCAGTGACGGTATTTTCGGTGAATGTATACTTACAGTCAAGGCGAAAGGGGAGCGAGGATCTTCATACATGGCATCGACACCAGATATTCTTTCCCCATTGCGGGAGTCAATGGGAACGTGGTACCGTTGACGCTCAGAAGTGTCTGAAGCTGGATCTGGGATCTGACCAAGCGTCATAGATTGGAAACCATCTGTAGGGCTGTTGTAGTGAAATTCGATGGCCCAGATGTAAGTGTGGTCGGCATGGATGCCGAGGGCAGAACGGTCGATAACCCAAACAATAATGTGGGTGAGATAGGGAAGGAGTTGCCCATCCCTCCCGCCAAATAAACACATTGAGTATGGAACATGGTCCAGATATCTCGAAAGGCGCTGGTCTCGGACCGTCAAGACCCGCAGGGCAGGATCTGGTAGTTCGGGGTACCAGAGGGCAGACTCTCCTAAGTTAGCCTTGGTCTCGTCCTGTCTGTCACTCTTTTCGTTGTCATGGCGAGGGCCGTGAACAGATATGGACACCAGTTTTAGAGCCTGAGTCCGTGGTTAATTTCTTGGATGTCCAACGCAACAGAGTTGGAAATGCTTACATCAGACCCTGCCTTGACATCCTGCAGGACTTCAATTTGGCCGTTTCTTGAGTCTACGCAAACGATAGATTTCTTTGGAACGGTCTCGTGGTCTCCGACCCAGCAAGACCGCCTCCCTTTGCTGGATAGCACGCAAAGCCCACGAATCCCTCGAGCATCCATTGCCACCAAAAACCCCACAAACAAGTCTAGTAATTCTAGACAGTCATCCCAAAGAAAGGAGACCTCGTGCTGAGGATGGCGATACCCGAGCTGGATGGTATCTCCACTGCTTTGGGCAAGTCGAAGGCCAGAGACATAACTCTTGTCGTTGAGCCTCACAAGTGAGGCCCAAGCCCTGGATGTTCGTCCTGTGATGGTGATTTTCGAATCACATAACGACCGTGAACCTCCAGAAAATATAGAGTCTGCAGAGTAAATTGCAGACTCTGCTGTGTGCCATGTTCGATCATCTTCCGAAGCGTTAGGGTTGAAAAAGGACTTGCAGAGGGATCCGTGGCAGTGAGGGGACTCCAATCTCAAGGCAACCAAGTCTCTCAGTCGACACGCCAAGGACCAGACGCGCCGCCTGTTTTCCATGGCTGGAATACCCCACGAAGCCCGAATTTGGTCATAGATAGCTCTCCATCGCCCGTGGGCCGTTTGGCAACTTGCCAGTTCAAAAATGTGGTCGAACTCCCGGCCAGGCCAGAATCTTGAGCACCAAAATATATCCGGTAGCCCAATACTGGCTATGAACTTGGAAGCTAGCCGAAGGTTTGCCACGTCTCTTGATTTCGATCGGACAAGGATGCCAACGAGGAGTTCGGGCGGCAAGAAGCGAAATGGGTCGCTATTAGTTGAGGTTATCGAACTGAGTTTTTGGTCGGTATCGTGGCTTCTCGTCGAGTTCCTATCCATATCGGGGGATGCAAGGCGACCTAAAAGGGGGATATCCATCGGATCGCATCTGTGAGCGCCGTCTGCCAGCTCATCTCCCTGTAGTCTCGCCTCCTCACCGGGAAACAGCTTCTTAGGATCAACGTTATAGCTGACGAGACCGCTGTAGCTGTGACCCCAGTTGAGCACGCCGCGCTGTATTGGTTGTGATCTACAGACGTCAAAAAGAGCCTGCTCATTGCTTTGGTCTCGGAAGTGAGTGTCTGTAGCGCATAGGAGGTCCCAGCATCGGTCATGAAGCGGAAACCCCCAGAGCGGCTGAGGTATAATGGGCGGTTCTGGAGGATACTTTCCACCGAAGGATGACTTCATCAGACTAATTTGCACCCAGCAATCGTCTATGGTGGACTCAGATACGTCCACGTTGATGGATTGATCAAGGGGAATGACATCTTCGAATTGTTGCCGCCTCCCAACACCAGAAATCCGTGCGGCACCCCAGTCTTGAAGAACGGTGTACACTGGCCAGCATCATCAAAACCTCCAGAGGGGTTTATAGGAATGTTTCAGCTACTCACAGGCTCTGAACCGACCCATCCATTCTGGCAGATGCGCAGACTCGTCAATGGAGGCTCCGCACAAAAAGCATGATACTTCTTTGATCGGCATTTCCGTGGCTTGAAGTCGACTCGTGGTAAAGGTATTTAAGTCAGGTTCTGGACGTCCTGGGGGGGTTGGGAGTCCAGCCTTTGCGCGAATGAAGACCTTGGTTGCCTAAGACCTCATTCTGCAATCCCTCCTTAGACCTTTAGTGACATTAATCACGTGAGACGATGACGATTGGCCCGAGATTGTTCCGACAGCGGTAAGCTAGACACCAAAATAGTCTAGGTCCCCTGGACAAACTGAGTGGACAGGGGTTGTCGGACGTCGGGCGTCGGGTCGGCCGATATCCTGATCCACACAAAGGCAGCAAGGGCCTGCGGCGATTCTCGAAGGACCACATGTTGAGCCTTGCCCCCAGCTGGCTAGATACTTGCAAGCACAAAGACGACGACATTTCTAAGACTAGGGAGCTTGGATCAGGTTTGGCTGCAGATTGGCCGGTTATAAATAGACTTACTCCTTCACCATCCCTCAAATTTGCATTCGCTAATAGGAATTGCACTGTCAGTACCTGGAGTCTTTGCCCTACCTCTCGAATATGATCAAGGCTCGCCTTATTAAGGGAAAGCCGGAGGGTGAGACGACTCGTGTCTGGGATGACATATTGCATGATGTCTTCCCTGGCAGAGATAACTACTCAACGGGCCCTGAGATGCTATTCGGTTCTGGACGAGCCGACCTCTTTACGGCTCACATCGTCATCAACACTCAATTCGAAGAAAAGAAGTTTCTCATCGTCGAATGCAAGGCGCCCGGACTTGAAACACAGGACGATATTTGGAGAGAAGTAGTTGATCAGCTGAAGCAGTACCTCGGATGCGTTCGAGGTAGTCAACGAAAGTTTGGCGCACTTGCAATTGGTAAATGCGTTCGTTTCTACGAGTGGAAGGACGGAGCATTGCATGATATGTCTGACGGGCAAGTATTCTATTTGGACCGACAATGTCAATCAGTCATGCAGCACCTAGTGTATTTCCGCGAGAATCATGGCTAGTGGCATGGAAGGGAACTCATCGGTCGCAAGACGGGAGGGATCGGGAGGGATCAGAGGGGTAATCATCAATGTTTGTATCCCCTTCATGTACTATATTTCCAGAAAGTTCTTCGTCGGGTAGTCTTATTGCTGTAGCATGAAGTAGTCTCAACCATGCAATGATCCATAGAGAGTGTATTGCATGCGTATGTTCTTGTTGCGTCCATATCTTCAATCTCCTGACGAGCCCTCGGCTCGGGGTCATCCACTCGTGGATGGTTTCATAATTGACGGGTTCGAAAAGGCATGATAGAAATGTTATGACCAGGATCAAATCGTACTCCCGGGATTTATCGTCTATCTGTTTGGTGTGCATCGTCCGGGCGGTTTGGTAGAGAGTTATCGCGTGAGATGTCAGCTGACTATAGAGCTGCGCTTTGTAGATGGCCTTCACAGCTTCGGTGGCGATGGCGACGGCGACGACTGAGTGCATGCAGCTCTCAATAATACATGCCATGGATACAACGCACCACTCTCGGAGGCCAGTGTTGCGGCATCACTGCGTTGAAGAAGTAAATGTCACATGCGATCGTCCAATGCCGCAAATAAAACAGTAAGCGTAGCTTTCAGGAGAACGCTAAACGTTTCTGCGACTAACGGCACGTAAGCAAGAACGGAGCTCACAAAGGAGATCAACCGAAGCGCCCAACATACGCCAGAAATGGGCAACATCACAACTTGTGGTGTCATCGTGTGGAACCATATTCTAGTTGCCTAGTTTGTGTGGCTTGGGGGTTAGCGTGGTTGCTCTGCTCGGCCTCCATTCAGTGCTCTGTTGCTCAGTGTTTAATGACCTGGGGCCGGCTTGTTTGCTGCCCCTTGCTCGAATCTGGATAGCGGCGAGTTGCAGCGGGTGACACTGGGTAATAGAATGTGAGAATAGGCTTCTGTAATGAACTCTCAATCTAGTATGTGCGTGTTTGACGAAGATCAGAAAGCCGAGCTCATGCTTCAACGAAACGTGCCCTTCCGTCGACCTGGATTTAAGACAGCCTCGGCTATTCTTTCCAAGCTACAAGCGTACAGTAGTAAAATTTCTCCGATGTATCGCGGTTCGGCTTAGCCAGGACTGTAGGCAGTTCAGGGCTTCGGGCCCGCGTCTATCAGGCGATCTGACAGGCGGGGAGGTGACCCGGCAGCCCTAATCTAACACGGCTCTGCGGAGACGGGGCCGGAATCCAGCAAGCTATTTGATGCCTAAGTAGCCTAGGCCTTCTTTGGCTTGCGAGGCAGTAATAGTGGGCGTTTCAGAGTGACTGACTGGGTGTGCTGGACCAACCCCCTTGCTCCAGCGACAGCATTTGACCAACGCTCCCACGGGAACATGAGAATGAGCTATCGCGTCATTGTCACTACTCTGGTCATTTTATCTGTACAGACTCTGGGCGTGCCCGGATAGTCTCGAAATTGTATCTCGGCAGTTGCGCGAGGCTTGGGTAGGGTTACAGATGAATCAGGGGCGGATCAGTCGATTCCTGATCACACATCTTCACCTCAGCCACAGCTTCAAAGCGCAGTGGACACTATAAGTCACTGGAAAACTCTGACCCTCGTAGCTCGAGGCGAACTACGTCCTCCACTGTAGCTTGATGCAAGCCACCTGGGTCCTCCGTATATTTCCGTCTCCGCGTCAAGGAGCTTGCACATAACCTCGTATTCCCGAACCCGATCTATCGCAGATCTTGAAGTAGAATGAGGGTCTTCAACTTACCGACCTGGCCTTATTCTGGGAGTCATGACGTGGCGATGAGGCTGGCTGCTGAAGAGGTCCAAGTGTCGGGGCTGATCATTCTGACCGTCCATGATGGCCTTAGATCCTCTTGGCGTGGCAAAGACCAACCTCCAACCGCCATCGCCCAGCACATACAACAGTTTGTACGACATCCGGCTGCCTTAGCGTCAATAAGTTGGATCGTGGTGGAGCGGTGAGGGATGCTCGCCTCCAATTATGGAGGTGGGTTGGCTCAAGCTCCTGGCAAGGTTTCACCAAGTTCCTCACTAACCGGCAGCTGGAGGGAGACTAGAAGCACGTTGGGGCGTATTTCCACATGGCTTAGTCTAACTAGTTGATACACTGCCGTTGTCGTCCGTGTGGTACACACCCATCCGCCAGACCGAAGCTTGAGGGGCACGAGCACCTCTTGTCTGGAGCCGGGGCGAGCCATCGTTTGTTTGGGCTCATACATCTCAGCTGTAACCCTCCAGCCTTTTTCAATGATCAGTAGCTACGGCTATCGTGTTGAAATCATTGGAACACTGCAACGCAAGGCCGTCTCGCTGGTAAACGGATCTGGTGGTGGACTGGGCTAGGGGGGGCCGGGGGCTCGGAGCTGACGGACCGGGCGGATTGTCTGTTTCGCACATCGGGATCTGGGAGCCTCTTTGGGTACCTATCAGAGGCAGTGGATCTTTCATAAATCTCACCGGGATGCATGAGATTGCGTCTGCGTGGTGAGAGATGGCGTGAAGAAGAACACTCGCGATCACCAGCAACCTCGTTTTTCTGCTTGCTCGTGCCCCCGAAGAAACAACCGACAGTGTTGGTGTGCAAGAAGCACTTGGTTTTGTCGGAGTTTGACGTGTTTCATGCCTCTCAAACGTGGCTGTTGATGGATGCCACACGCGTTAGCGTTCGCGTTCTCCTGTGGACGCGCTGGAAACTCCGAGGCAAGAGCCGGAAGCGGCTCTGAGCCATGCCATTGGGTATCCCCCGGTTGACCCTTGACAATATGGTGTTCTATTGTACTCCCGACGCGCTTCTCTCTGTTCAAGGCTTCTAACGTGCATCGTCAATCGTCGCCCGTCCCGTCCCCCTGAGCGGCCTGGTGACCGCTTTTCCTACATAGCTTAGAGGGCAGCAGCTACTGGTTCTCCCGATTATACAGCAGGAGCCTCGTGTTTTCATGGATGTAAATTAAGACACCCACAACTTTACAAGTCATGACTCGAAAATGGTGGCGGGCGCTGGAATGCTGCCAGAACTCAACCTAACCAAAACCGTCGGGTCTACGCCTCGATCCACCACGGGCTGACCTATCCACGAGGCCTAAGTTCCCGGGATACCTATTCCGGGCGCCTCAGTCACTGTCTCTTGTCCGCTTCACTCTCAGATTCTCGAGCCCGGCTGCTGGGGCCGGGGCGTGGAGGGGCGATGGTGACAGGCCGAGAATAGTGGCTCTCGCACGAGGCGTGAGACTTTCTGGACCGGTGAGGGACCTGACCTTGGAGCTGAGAGCTAAAGGTGCGAAGGGGTGCTGGTGTGGGTGTGGCCAAGGTGAAGAAGGCTCTAGTTCCTCGGACTGCTTGGCGTACTGGCTGCTTCTCCCACCTTCTCCGCAGAATAGAGCTAAAGACCCCCTTGAATCTAACCAGTGTCATCACACTCCCACTGCCTACACCCCCTGTGTCAATCAGCACGTCCCAATCGCTCACTACGTGCCTATCAGCTGGGCTGGTGCCACCGATATGCCTTCTAGGGGGTGGGACGGCTAACACTGTCTCCGATCTCCTGCATCCATCCTCTTCGAGCCTTATTCTCTTCATGATCCTCGATCCATGCTGTGCTCTCTTCTCTCTTCTCTCATCTCTCCTTCTCATGCAACCGGTTTTCAGATGTTGGCGGTGTGGTTGTTCCTCGCAGTTCCTTGCCAAGACGTGCCTCTGTGGCCGCCACCATCTGCAGGTTGTACACCTTCACCATCGGAACCAACATGAAGACGCGTGCCGCTGACGCGATGGCCGATCCTGGAGGGACCTTTCATCGCGCCGCAACGACGACCTGCCAGTTGACCTGTTGGAAAACTCGACAAGGGGACGGCAACGGCGACGTCTACCCTCCAGCATAAAAGCCAGGACTCCTCGTGTTCGACAAACGAGCCAACTCCCCAGTCTCAGCCTGGTCTCAACCTCGCAAGCACACACGGCGCTCTGTACGAAGGCGGACCCCCCACGGCCAAATTTTCTAACAATGACGAGTTCGATGGCAGTCGCGCTGAGCGACGACACCGGGTCAAGGTGAGCCTCCCTCCCCAGTTGCCACTCGTCTCCTGGACAAAGAGTCCTTGCAAGTCTCGAACATCTAACCGACTGTGGGACAGCGGTAGCAGCGAAAGCCGGAAAATCGAGAGAGTTCCAACGTCGCGTTCGGATGGTTCCTCCATCCCCTGAACCGCTATCTGTACGACTACAACGATCCCATCAACGCTCGCATGCAGGACCGGCTCCGATCCGACGGCTTCGTCCTTTACGTCTGGGTACAGCTGGGGTCACCAATGTACTCTCTGGTCAACACGATAATAACTCCCATCGTCCAGGGGGTCACGTCGAACCCTTGCTCGGGGTTCCTCTTCGGAATTGGGACGCAGTTTGACACTGTCCCCTAAGCAAGAGCTATGTCCGAGCCTGACAAGGGCGATCCAGCATGGCTATTCATGGCGCTGGTCCTTGTGAGTTGATACACAACGCCAGGCTACGAGTAACGATCTAACCTTGGTGATGGTCATCAGTCTCAGCCAATAACTCGAGTTTTGCAACAAATCTTCCTTTTCTTGTCGGCCAAACTTGGGCTAGTCCACTTGTCGAGTTCAGTCTCTTGAACTCGAGTTCTTGCTGATGTTATTCTTCCATCCAATCACAATACTCCTTGGGGGATGTGGGGGGTTTGATCGATTGTTCCTTTTCCGAGAGGGGACACGACGTCGTAATCAAGTTTGTGTTGAAGCTAATGGTATACTGTTTGAGAAAGGAGGTGGTCTATAAAGAAACATGTGGAAGCTGGGAGGCAGGCTCGCGCAACTCTCAGGGGAACATTGGGTGTCAATGGGGCTCGGACTTGCCAATAGCTTTAATGATAGACCATGGTAGCAATTCTTCTTCCGCCTGTTATGTATGACATGACAGGACTCCACAACTCTCTGACTGGACTTCTTGGCTTTAGTAAACCTGACTTCCCAATGTAGACCTTGCTAACAATGATGATCATATTTACGGAGTCGCTGTCTGGTCCCTATCGAGGTTATGTGTTACTAAAAAGGTCGAAATGCTCTAGTAAGGCTCATTCCTATCCTTGCCTACTTGATATACCCGGATATTCGAGCCAGAGCAAGTTCCAGAGGCTTGGAGGGTTATGGTAACCTCAGGCACTAACAGCCAGGGTTGAGACTTGAGACACGTTTCTTGGAACCCCCAAATAAGCACACTCGCTAACCCATTCCCCTCTTCCAACAGAACTTCTAGTTGGGTTCCATCCATCGAACGTCTCCAAGATGTCTCATTATATTGAGCACTCGACGCATGGGCGTGGCGAACTCACTGTCCAAGTTCGTCGGAATCATGTCAGGTTGGCTGTCAATCTCGACAAAGGTTCTTGCCCTGACGCTACGGAGAATCAGCTCATCGAAAAGTACACCGCTGCGTGCTTCAGCGGCGATGATAATGACGAGGAGTTTGACGCTCAAGGTGAGATACTGGACGTCATTGCCGCGGCCGGCGCTTCCATTCTCGACCAGATCGTGCCTCCATCCACCCCGAGGCCAACTGATCTCCATTCGATCCTATTTCCACGCGAGTACCACTTCAATCTTGTTACTGTAGCTGGCAAACCGGCACTACTCCTTGAGGGATCCTACAGGCTCCAAGTATCTGCAAATCCCATCAACGGCTACGAAGCCGTAATTCCCAATCCTAGCTTGCAGCCGATGCAGCCACAGTTCTCTACACCCGAGTACGAACTTATATAAAAGGGGGCTTGGACGTAAAGAAGTACACTACCATAGATATCCAGATACTCGAAAAGCTCCTTGGAGATGGCTACGTCACTCATGTTTTGGTTGATGGGCGCGAAATGTGTGCCAAGGTTGGGCGAGACTGGTATGATTCCAAAGCCATACAAAGAGAGCTCGATAGCCTTGAGAAGGTTACATCCCACGCCACCGAAAGCCCAGTACTAATCAACGTGCCGGAACTTTGGGGTCTCATCACAATGTCTGGAGATAGGAAGATCATAGGCATATTGGAGGAATTCATCATGCAGTCCGAGAACATGGAGCTGTCAACAATGAGGATGATTGAGGACTTGTCGACAGTTTCCAAAGATCGAAGAGAAGCATGGGCGTTTCGGATTCGACAGACGGTCGCATGGTTACATGGGATCGGTGTCATCTGGGGTGATGGAAAGGCGGATAACATTCTCATTCATCCAGAAACGGACGAAGCGTAGTTAATATATTTCGGCGGAAGCAGGACGGAAGGATGGATTGACAAAGACCTCGAGGAAACCCTTGAAGGGGATAAACAGGCAGTCAAAAAGATCGTTGACTTCCTACGAGTTGCATAGAGATGAATCCAAGCAGGAGCAAGCTCGAGTACATTCACATGCTGTAACGATAGAGAGACTGAACAATACGATTTGACCAGTAGGCCCTGAAGTGTCGAGTAACTATGGGTATCTACTTTTCCCATTCGTGGCTCACTCGCAAACTGATCAGCGAATCACGGATGATTATCGATAAACTAAGAAGACAGCTTTCGGGTCTCGATAAGGCCGTTTGAAATTAAGCTTGGGATCGCTTGCTGTTCTGCCCACTCGGTGCACTTGATCAGCGGCACACGAGCTCCTCCTGGCTCGTAGAAGACCAAAGGACCCCAAGATTTGACAGGTTCCGTCTTCATAGTTCCAATATTAAAGGCCTTTTGCTTCGGGGGTGGTGGAATGGCCTTGAGGTGACTGTCCCATTTCTCCGGGTAGATGTCCGCCTTTGTGTAGCCAATAAGTTCCATTGCAGCGAAGTTTTCGAAGCTCTCGGGGTTTTCATAAGGCTCTGATTCGTACTGCATGCCTTGAACGAGATCGCCCGTGACGTGGTGCTTGACACCGCTGCCTGGCCCTTGCCCGTTTGTCTCGACGAAAATGCCGGTGTGGAATCGGGGTCCTGACATGTCCGGATCTTGCATTACCAGGGTGCACTTGAGCTTGAAGACTCGGTATGACTTAGAGTTAGACATGAGGGAAGTCGGGTGGAGGTGAGACTGATGAAGACAAAGAGTTGAGAGTTGCTGAGTTACTAATTTGAAGCATGGTTGGTTCAAGGGCTGACGATGTGACAAGGGGTGACCGCTTGAATGTTATTCCGACCTGATTCTGGTCCGAATCGAAGCTGTGCTCGATATGATTATTTATTCTCTTGCCCTAATGCAATGCTGAGAGAGTAGAAATGTGTTCAACCCGAGTCTCATGTCCCAAAAGGCACATTTTCGACACGAGAAGTACTCTTAGACACTCATCTTCACTTCTTTATACCAAGTGGCCTCGATTTGTTGACCGTCAGGCCCGACTCCTGACACTTGTCTAAATAGCTATAGATCTATTCGTCTGGATGCATTCATTCTTTGCGGTCTTCGCGGCTAGTAGGCAGTTAATATGCTATCAATTCGGCGATGGCTAGCATCCTCGAAGACGTTCCAACAACGCCACAACAGGTTTTATTCGCTGTCCAGAGCTGGGGAAATTACGAGCGTCCAGTCGCTTTACGGTGCCAGAGACCCTTGCTAAGCAGGTAGTTGATGTGAAAAACTACGGTTGTGGTTCTGTGTAGAGTTTGTATTCTACTGGTAGAATTGTGAACGTCGGAAGATGCAACTAAACCTCAGGCATTGGATCCCTGGCATGTGGCAGGGATAACTCAATTTGCGCGTACTTTCTCTCATGGCTGCGTATAATCTGAACTGCGCTACTGCATTTTCTCCAAGATCTGCGGATAGGGAAAGCGGGATTGGCTACACCTTTCGGGAGCTTAACAGAAAGATGGGACTAGCAGGGGAACATGAACAGGGATTGTGGACCCTCCCTAGCCCTAGACACACATATAAAGCCCCTCCCTCCCTCCTCCCATCCTACTATCTGCCTGTATCATACTCGCGATGCGTTTCTCTTTCGATGATTGCTTTTGACGACGACCCTCATTGCACTCGCCTGCGATGGAAGGGGAACTGCTTACCCTCAGACGCATCCATCGGACCGTTCTTTCCTCGATGGGCGTTATATGTTAGTATTACGGCGCTCATCTCAACGGCCTAGACTGGTGTAATGGTAACATGACGCGTCGACCGATCATGGAGGCGTTTCGCCAGAGAAGTGTATCCGGGGATCTGGGTTCGACTCCCAGGTCTGGGCCGGATTTTTTTGTCTTTTTAATTGGCCGTTCTTGCGTCGATGGACGTTGTAGGTTGGTATTACGGCGCTCATCTCAACGGCCTAGACTGGTGTAATGGTAACACGACGCGTCGACCGATCATGGAGGTGTTTCGCCAGAGAAGTGTATCCGGGAATCTGGGTTCGACTCCCAGGTCTGGGCCGGTCCTTTCTTTTTTCTTTTTTAATTATCAGCGGATGTCCCAGGTTATCATTTATTGGTAATCCGTTGCCGCTGTCACCCCAAACAACACATCCAGCCAGACTGGTGTAATGGAGCACATATGGAAGTCTACTATGCAGAAGTGTGTGCATTGAGGGACAGCGAATCCCGGGTTTGGGCCTTTCATTTTTGCTGTAATCGCCCTTTCTGGACCTTTCTGTGAATTACATCTGCCTCCCCCTTCTTCTCGCTCCCTCAGTCACTTACGGTCTGGCGAATCACGTTGAGAGGGAGTATAATGATAGTAGTGACAAAGAAACTGTTATTAAGTACAATAGGTTTCGTCTGACTGTTGAGTTAAAAGGCTATGAGTATAACACATATTCTGTGACTGAATGTAGTGTTCTAATTTCATCTTTCGCATTAATGAAATTACACACCTCGGATACTAGGAGGTAAATAGGTGGCTCGCTTGGTAGGTAACTTGCTTTCACTTGTCAAAATAAATCCTCAATCACTGAGTAACCCCCCCACTTGACTTCGTCTCTCCCGGGTTCGACCTTTTGTTAGCCTCCTTCTCCTCCTTCTCCCTGAAGCAGGCCGCACACATTTCACAACCCTTCAAGTCCCTGTAGAATCGGTTGGGGCGATAAAGCTCTTTGCAAAGTCCGCATTGTGTTATCAATGGGCGCGTTCCATTCAACATCATAGTCTCCACTTCCTCGTTCGCAAGCTTGATGAAACAAGGCCTGCAACGCGACTGGAGGATCATCCAGCCTTGCTCCGATTGGCAATTTTGGCAGGGATATATTGGCCCGGCTCTGGTAGTTGGTGTCGACATTTTGAGATAGTATTGTGGATTGTGGTGGGTCTTTTGATAGGAGCGGCGATTTCTTGGATGGCTTGGACGGTTATGTCGTTACTACATCTTAGGAACGTGGAAGTATGCAAGCTCATATAGCTGGGTGAGTAGGTAGTAAAGTTGGTTCGCTCACAGTCAAAGAAGAGCGTCAGTTCGTGATAATCAGTTAACTAGCTCTCAAGTACGTACATTCAAGCTACTCAAGAGGCCTCGAGTCTGTGAGTCTCCCCGTCTCAGCTAGGAGCTGCCCAAGTCACGCCGACCGCTGAGCACAGTGGACACCTAGCATTCCCGAGATTATTCCTGGCCTGTTCAATAGATCAGCGTGCGTTGATGCTCCACCTTTACACCTCATCGTGAATAGATGCGAGCAACGCAAACGAGACAGGTCTGCCTTGTTGTAGAGGCGTACCAAAAAGTTGCATCAACAAGGGCAATTACTTGATTCACTACAACCATCATACAGTCCAATGAAATCTACCAAAACCCAACCCCTAACCATATACTGATCCCATCCCTAAACTATCCTCAACCCTAACCATCCCTAACCTCTATCCCTAACCACTGCCTAGCTTTGAGTCTTGCTTTAATTAGCCGAATGGACTCAGGAAACAGCACTGCCCTTTAATTCCCGTACAAAACAAGCCAAAAACCGGGTGGTTAATGTAGCAAAAGTTGTTGGTGCCCCTAGCAATACTCGTGAAGACCTCAGCACAGTTACATGGTAATACATTTCTCAATCTCTCGCACCAAATCACATAACATTCGCCCATTTCCCATTCCATCGACGCAATGCCATATTCAATCAACCTTGAATCTCAGCCCTAATCTTATCGATTGCCTCCTTACCAGCTTTGGCATCCTCATCCACACGGCTGCGAAACGCAGGGTCCTGTTCGCTCTCCAACGCCACGTTGTCGCTAAGAATAATATCCAAGGTTCGATGAATAGAAGAAAGATACGACGCAACCGCAATACTGATCTTCTCTTGCGCTTCATCTGCAAGAAGATGGAAACTTTTCTTGAAATCCTTCATCAAGCCACGGAACAGGTCGTCGCGTGCAAGCGCGGCGTTGATGATGCCCTTTCGACGGGCATCACTTCCGCGTCCTACGACCAACCAATCACGTTAGACATACATACAAGTATCGCCAGGAAGATGCGAGGTTTCCGTTCGCTTCGCTGTTTTGCTTACCACTTTCCAGGTTGCAAGACCTGTAGGCACCTTGCATCGCTTGTCCGATGAGTGAAGTCTGAATTCCAGACATTACATCCGTGCGCAGAGTTCTATTCAAATGTCAGCTCTTGGATATGGAACGCATGTCGACTTGCGACCAACTTTGAACTTGCTCCAAACTCCTCATAAACTTGTTCGATACTGCCTAGCAGGACTTGCTGTTGCGATTCAAGTGCATCGACCAGGGGGTCCGCTATCTCCGGGATGTCCAAGTCATCCTCTAAGAACTCAGTCAGCATGAACTCAATGAGCAGTAGTGCTACTATCACCAAACGCGCCCGTGAAGGCTTTGGACAAAGTTTCCACTTAGTATCGCAGCTTCTCGTGTCTAGAAAGGGGGCCAGTCATTCCGGAACAAAGACTTGCCTAAAAGTTGAGTGGACCAGTCGGTCAAGTCTTCAAGCAAATCTCCAGCTTCCACCTCTCGATCCTCAACACAAGAACACAAGGCTTCCCATGGTCTTTTCAGGTCCTGTACCATTTGGTCGATGGCCTCCTCGTTCCAGTTGTGCTTTCCAGCTGCTGGGGTGCAATAATCGCCATATCGTCGACAAAAGGCAGCATAACTTGCTGTACTAGTGTCAGCCATGCGTTGCTAAATGCACCGAAGAAACCCGATTAGATAGTCTCAGTAACTTACAATGATGCCACTAATAGTCACAGACAGGTTAGTCTCAACTCAGTCGAAATGCGTGGGGATATACTCACTCCACTCCACTGATATCCTGCCTCTACTGCCGCCTCGCTCCACTCGGAAATTTGTCGATCTTTGAGATACTCGTTAGTTATCTCTGACAGCCCCAGACAGTTCCTTAGGGATAAGAGAGTAAGTAGCCAGTCAGTACTTACTATCGTAGACTTGCTCCGCAAAGTCTGCCTTCATCACCTTGGCAACCTGATTGACACTAGACGTCCTCGAGCTTAGATCCTAAATAAGCACGTCAGTCGCCCCAACCATCAAAAGCGAAATAACATCTTATCCACACGTACGTACTTTCTTCAAGCGAGTTTCAAGCGTATTCAGCGTATAACGAACGACTTCATTCCTCTCAGCGTCGGCGCTTCCCGCGCCAGACTGAACCCATAGCTGAATCTGAGCATAAAGATCAGGGATAGTGTGGTTCATGTAGCGGCTAGCAATACGGCGCTGGCTATTTGCAACGATCGAGATGCAGTATTTCCGGACTTCGAGGATGCCGCTCAGGTGGAGGTAAGGGAGGGCGGCTTCCCTTGGCTTTTCTCGGTGATCCCAGTAGTTCTTGTTGCTCACGCAGAACACCCTAACCTCGCCAGTTGGCGCATTGCTGCTGTACTGGAGCTGTAGTTTTCTCTCAATGATCCGGTTGCGAGTCGTTACAAGATAGGCGTGTAATCTAGAACAGGTTTCATGCATTAGTCTCTAGTCTCTTGATAAACACAACCGCAAAGGGCACTTGGATACGTACTCAAACTCGTGCCCGTCTCTCCTCCTGCTGCAAGTGAATCTGTTAGCATGTCTCCAAGTATTGAGAGCTCTGCGGACTGGAACGGCAACGCCGAGATCCACTCTACTGACCGAATAAGGCGCTGTCGAGCCTGAAGTTTTCCCACCTCTTGTATCTCGTCATCTGAAAGATCATCGAACTCTTCGTAGTCATCAATCTCGGCTTCAATGTTCGCGTCATCTCGTTTGTCAGCGGCAATCGCGTCACTGAGGCGCTGAATGTTCTGTGATTTCTGTCCTTTCCAGTCTTTTTTAGCCTCGTCAGCTTGGATGTCCTGCATGAATGTGATTAGTACTGGAACGGACGTCATGCATCCTTAACGGTCGTCACTCACGTCTGACCTGGTACAGATAATTCCAACGTTAGATAATTGAGCCTTGCGGGCCAACTCCAACACGGATTCAACTCCAGCGTCGGTGACGGCGCGCCCGATGTTACAGATAACAAAGATCTCATCGCATTCGAGCATGAATCGCTCAGTGATCCGCCTCCGGGCCAAGTTCATATCATGGAGGCCTACCAAGTTAATTTTGCCTCTTCTTCTGCTGCTTCTAACCGGGCGCTTTGACATACCTGGAAGATCAACAAGGACAAGGCCTTTGCTTAGGATATGTGCATTGAGGAATAGCCTTTGTAAAGTGTCAGCTATCGTTCGTAAATAAAGCCTTGCATAAGGTCTGCAACTTACTTGATCTTTCTGATAAATGGCCACTTTGCCGGTTCTGTCCTCGGGTCTGGCTCTGAAGAGAGCTCCATCAATCTGTCAGCGCAGCTCTGCAGGGAGGTCCCAGATACGTGAGACCTGACTTCCGAAGGTCTTGCATCTGCTGCCCACGAAATGAGACTGTGGAGAACCTTGTTCTCTGAGTTCTCAACCAGAAAGGCTTCATTCTCCATACGATCGCCGAACATGGATCGGAAAGTATCTCGCGCTCTTTTCGCAATTTCCTCCATTTCTTTCTTCTCAGAAGGCTCCATCTCATCTTTGTTGAAATGAAAGTGCCGATACGACCCAAGCAGACTAGATAGTTGATCACTAATCTCGTCCATTGAGAACAGTTCGACTTTGATTTCAAAAGCATCGTTTTCGTGGTAGTGATACTCTGTCACAACACATGTGCATGCCTCACCGCTGTTGCTCTGCCCATGGAGTTAGTTTGCTGGATATAGACATTAGGTGCGTGGGGTGCTGAACCTACCGTCCTGGCAAGACCCTGATAGTCGAGGAGGGAGTTGAGAAGGCTGCTTTTTCCTGTATCAGAAGAACGGTTGGTCAGCGATGGTTTTCAATCACTACGACGGTGTAACTTACCAACTCCAGAATCCCCGACGAAGCCGACGGTGCGGGTGGAAGGATACTTGAAGCAAGCCAAGTTCCCAGCCTCCACGTACAACCGTCTCATGGTTGAGTCCGGGTCGTTGTGCAGCGCGTTGCTTCCAAGCACATCTCGGGTACTCAACATGAGGTGCTTCGCATTCTGGAGTGCATTTTGGAAGGATGGCGAATGAAATGCATCTTGGGGAAGTTCTTCGTCCTTGACGTCGTGAGGCAGAACAACACTCCTTCGAACCTTTCGCTGAGGTGTACCCGACTCATCTCTGGTGTTTGAGCCTTCTGGGGCGAGGGACACGGAGCGGCTGTCTGATCCTCGAGCCACAGCGTCGATTGCATCATTCACGTCGGAAAGGTTTGCAATTCCTTCCGGGCTCGAGAGACGCATGCGCTGCAGGGCAGACTCCACATCATGGCTTTTCGATCGCGCCTCGGATGTCGTCTCGTCACGTCTGCCATCGGAAGCAGAAGACCGAGCACGCAATGTGGGGGCTGGAGGGGTAACAGACACAGAAGGAGTTCGGAGGTGCGAAGAACGACTAGATGTCGTAGAGGTCACGTCAGAAGCAGAAGTCGAGGAGTCGCGATCCTCAATTGAAGGGATGGGCAAGTCTGCGTCAACGGGAGGAGACCTGACGTCGCTGGAGGGGGCGGCAGAGCCTGCTCTGTTGGATTGTCGCTGCAATAGCTGTCAGATAAACCCGAGAGAAGGTGAAGAATGGATCCAGTGAGAGAAACGTACAGGTACTTTCATGGTTGAGAGATAAACTATGGTATCAATGGGAAGCAAGAGATGCTGTTTGATTGGGTCAGAAAGCTGCGTCTCAAGCCAAGAAGTAGATGGTGAGTTGAAACGGGAATCTCGGAACGACAGACGGGTGAGCGGAGAAATTATATCCTGTGCGTGGGACTCAGGCACCAACTGTGTGTTGGTTGTGTCGACTTTCCCTCTGTCAGAGAATATGCTGTTGGTCCTAAGTGGGTTGCAGCAGATGGCCGGCGGTTATCAACCCCAGAGGCTGTGTTGCTGCCATTCCCCAATCACCTTTCGCCAAGAAGACCGCGGCAGCGACCGAGGCTGTGCAGAATTGTCTACGAACTGTATTTAGCTTGTCTCGCAGCATGCGTGGCTGCGGCGGTTGTTGCAGAGGCATGGAAGGGGCCGTGATGTGAAACCAGTCCATCTTTCAGCCGGCCAGATAATCCAGGCTGATGTTGGTCGTGGGGTTGTATCCGACGATAGTCTACGCAGCGAACAAAACAGGCAAAGATTTCCTAAAAGGAATTGCGTAGTGTCTAAAAATAACTCTGGATATCTCAGTTGACTCTAATAAAGCTAGAAGTGCTTCGAATGCTTGATTGGGAGAACAGCAGTACGGATAACTATCTAAGTATTTCCAGATAAGTTCGAAGGCACACATACAGAACAGGCAGTAGTCTGTAATTAAAGTAACGATGTTATTGATTAATCCTCTAGTATATATCCAGGGAGTCTTTTACAGGCAGAAACGCGACTATATGTTGGACTTGTTAAATACCCCAGTATTTCGCCAACGTCGCATTCCCACGAATTCAGTCTGATCAAATCAGATCTGAGACTTCTCCTCGGCGTCGGTCTTGAAGGTCTTGAACTGGCGCGCAGGAACCTTCTTCATGAAGAGCTCGTCCAGCTCCTCGTACGAGCGACCAGCAGTCTCGGGCTGGCAGAACCAGAGGTAGATGGTGGATAGCATGGCCAGGGCGCCGAAGATGAAGGCGACCTTGGCTCCGAGGTTGGCCTGGTCGGGGTTGAACAGGAAGGGGATGACGAAAGCCCACATGGTCTATTTATGTGTTAGTAAATGGTACGGAAATGATAGCTGGGGAGCAGGAAACTCACGAAAAGGCCGTTCTGGAGAGCAAGCGAGATGGAGGCGGTCTTGGCGCGAAGTCGGGAGGTGGCGACCTCGGTGAGAAGCGCGTACGCGGTAGCACCGATGGTGGCGTTGTAGAAGTAGCAGTAAACCAGAAGCAGAGCGACAGTGCCCTTAGTAGCCGCAGGAGTACCGGTAACAGCCAGTCCACCGGTGACGAACAGGATGACGATCAAGATAACCATTCCGTAGATGGTCAAGGGGCGGCGGCCAACTCGGTCGATCAGGAACCACGAAGTAATGTTGCCAAGCATGGACAGAACCTGCTGGATGATGCCGAGGATGAAGCTCATGTCGGCGGAGTAGCCAGCCAGCTGCTGGTAGTAGGTCGAGTAGGAGGCCACGAAGAAGACACCGCACAGTGCCTGGATGCTCATGGGGGCGACGGAGATCATGGTGCGACGGAGGTTAGACTTGCGGAAGCACTCGAGGAAGCTGGCCCCCTCGGTCTCCTTGCGGACCTCCTCCAGAGTCAGGGAAATCACGGCCAGGCGCTTCTCGGTCTCGGCGCCGGTGTAGCCTAGACGCTCCAGCGAGCGGGCGGCCTTCTCCGGCTTGCCGTGGTCGAGCAGCCACCAGGGAGACTCGGGCATGAAGGGCAGCACAAGAGCACCCAGGCCACTGACGGCGTACTGCGAGACGAAGATGGCGCGGTAGGCCCAGCGCGTGGTGCCGCTGCCGGTGCCCTTGACGACGAGCGAAACAATGAAGGGGCCGAGGGTGAAGGCGATGGCGGCGGCGGCTGTGAGGGTTCCTCGGAGAGCCAGGGGGGCTACCTCGCCGATGTAGGTCATGCTGACGGTGATGAAGCCGCCGACGGCGAAGCCGGCGATGAACTTTCCGGCGAAGAAGACCTCGTTCGTGGTGCTGACGGTTTCGACGGTGATGGCGGCGAAGATGATGATGTAGCCGATGATGTAGGTGAGCTTGCGGCCGATCTTATCCGCAATCCATCCAGAACCAATAGAACCGACAACAGCCCTGTTCGCAATGAGAGTTAGTAACCATTCCCCAAGACGATTCTGGGTTTCACTCACGATGCCACGGGGGCTCCGCTATATGCGGACTGCCACTTTGCGGGGAGGACATAATCGTCGCCAAAGGCAGAGCCAAAGTCTTTGCGGAACTGCGGGATACCGATGACGATGCCGCCGGCCTGGTTGTCGAAGCTGGTGAGGATGAGGACGTAGATGGCGTAGACACACCACAGGAACGCCATGGGACGTTTCCTGATGGCCTGCAGGGGCGATTCCTCGTGGTCTTCGGCGGCAGCGGCGTGGCCGATCTGCTCGACGTGCTGAGGCTTGTGGTCGACGTCGATGACGCCGACGCCGCTCTCGGTCTTGTGGTCGCTCATGGCGAACAAGTTGGAGGCGACTTTTTCTAGGGTGGAGGAGGATGGGGGAGTTCTTGGCGGGCCGGGGCAGGGAGAAGATTGTTGTTCAACCCGAATTGAAAGGGAGAGGAAGTAGATAGATGGTGATGATGGGATGAACGAAAGCTGTGGTTGATAGACGTTGCCAGGACTATTTAACCAAAACGCCCAGCAACGCTCATCCCTTCACACAACCCACTAGCTCTCTCCAACCTTTCCCCACGGGGTCGGCTGAGCCGAAAGGTTGGAGAGCGACAGGCCCTTAGCGAAGGGGGGATCCATTGGAAAAGCCAAACTAGTTTCTCTAGTAGGTTGCCAGGTTTGCCGAACTGCGAAGTCGACGACGTGACCCCAAAAAATTTCCATCGTACCCAGCGAGTCTAGACCGGCTCTAGTCCTAGTCCGGGCCACACCGTCACACGCACCACGCAACCCAAGCTGGGGAAAATGGTTCGAACGAGCGGGCGCGTAGTCTGGCCTGTCTGAGGGGAGAGGAGGCAAGGATGGGGAAGTGGTGGTTGTCATTGAGATTGGGATTTTGACTCGTAGGCCACTGACACGCTTGGGTTGGATGGCGTCTAAGTCATGAAGTGTTGCAAGCTTCCACGGTCGACAGAGACACGCAGACGCAAGACTCAGGACATCTCGACGCCCGCAATGGCAGTGACATATCACGGCCTCCGCTCCAGCTGGGGTTCGTTTGGCCCTCAGTATTGCCCCCCCCCTGTGAATCCCCTCATCCCCACACGCGCCCATCCCGCGTGCGACTCGCCCCCCCCAGCTTTTTTGCCCGTCACAACAAAACACGCAGATCTTCTCCAGAGTCTCCAGACTTTTGCTTCGCCAATTGGGGTACAGGCCCTGCAGCGCCACGAGGTTGCCCGCTCGCACTAAGGCGCAAAGCGGTTTGGCACCGGCGCCGTCGACGTCTGGACATCCGGTCTTCTCCCGGAGTTGTGCCTGCGCGTGCCTCTTCGGGACGGATTGTGGCGCGCTGGAACCGCGCTATTGCCCTTGGTATGGGGTTCCGGCGCCGAGTCTTCGGTGCAGCTGGCTGCGTTTCGGCGTATTGGCCGCCGATATGGGGTGTGCTGGACGGACGCTGTGTGGATTGTTCCGTGGTAGGGCTCCGCAAGTTGGTTGTGTTCGGGAGAGCGATGGCCGTTGCTCGTGCTATCTAGTCGCGTCGTCCTGCCGTGTCCGGGGTATCTGGTTCGTGCTGGTCGAGTTTCCCTTCCATCAGGCCGGTCGAGACTGTTCAGCTTGCAACCTCCAGCTGGGGCCTTTCCCGGAGTCTTGCCAGGGTCTTGCCAGAGTCTCGCCAGAACGTTTCCCATACGGACTCCCGCAGGTTTAAAGCCCGGTTCCCGAATATCAAACTCCCGTCGCCAGAAACCCACCCCCGGACGACTAACACCCGGCCACCCACCCCGGCAACTCTTCCCACCCTCATCTCGCCATGGCTGATCCGCAACACGTCGAGCTCGTCCCGACAGCGTGGAACCGGGCCTTTGAAAAGACCGCCGAACAGCTGCTCCCCAGCCTCGCGCGGTGGGATCGCCTGCCCCAGCGCCTGGTCGCCTTCGTCCCCGACGAGCACAGCTACTTCGGCGTGCGGCCGGGCCCAGCCCGCGATGCCATCGCCGCGCTGCCGGGGCTGGCCTGGGGCCGTGGGGACGAGTTCGTTCTGGACTTTGGGCTCCACATGGTGGGCTTCGTCTCCTTCTCGCTCGCCTGCGTCGGCGTCAACATGGATGCCCCGTGTCGCCTGCGTCTGACCTTTGGCGAGTCGCCGCTCGACGTCACCATGTCCATGGACGGCGTCAAGACTTGGATTAGCACCGCTTGGCTGCCGGACGAGGTCATCAACGTCGACGTGTGTCCGCAGACCGTGGCTCTCCCGCGCCGATACTCGTTCCGCTTCCTGCGCGTCCAGATCCTCGACACCTCGCCACTGTTCAAGGTCGCCTTCTCCGACGTCCGCTGCCAGTGCGTCAGCGCTGTCCCCCCAACCCAGGAACTCGACGCCGTGGCCTTCGCGAACCCGCTGCTACGAGACATCGACCACGCCAGCATCTCCACGCTGCGCGACTGCATGCAGACCGTCTTCGAGGACGGGCCCCGTCGAGACCGGCGGCTCTGGAGCGGTGATTTGCGTCTACAAGCCTTAGCTAACTACAGCACGCTTCGCGACTTCGACTTTGTCAAGCGTTGCGTGTTCCAGTTCGCCGCCGTGATTCGCGAGGACGGCTCGTTGCCGGCGTGTATCTTCGAAAAGCCCACCTTGGCCCCCTCGACCGACTATATCGTCGACTACGATGCGTTGTTCAGTGCCATTGTGCTGGACTACGTCGTTGCGTCTGGGGACGTGGCCGCTGGGCACGAACTCTGGCCAACGGTTCTCAACTGCGTGAAGCGGTCTTTGTCCCACGTCAACCCTGAGACTCACGTCTTCGATACGGAGTGCTCGAAGGACTGGAAGTTCCTCGACTGGGCTCCCACGCTGGATCGCAACGCCGGGTCACACGGCGTTTTGGTATACTGCCTCAAGGCTGTCAACAAGCTGGCGACACTCTTGGATAAAGAACCTCCTCACCTAGACATGGTGAGTAAGATGACGGCTGCTGCTACACAGTTTGTCTCAAAAGACAATCTCTTCATCTCAGGGCCTGAAGCCCAAGTCAGCTACGCTTCTGCCGCATGGCTCGTCCTAGCAGAGGTTCTCCCTACCGACGTAGCGCGAACAGCGTTGCTCAACACAATAGCACATCACGACGCCGTAAGGCCCCTGACGCCGTATCTATGGCACCACGTGTGCGACGCCTTAGTCACGGTGGGTTGCTTTGAAAAGTGCATAGAAATCATCAGCGACTACTGGGGCGGCATGATCCAGGCCGGCGCGGATACCTTCTGGGAGTGCTACGACCCGAAGGATCCCCGGGCGAGTCCGTACGGCGACGTGAGGAATAACAGCTTCTGCCATGCGTGGAGTTGCACCCCGACGTATTTGCTTCGGGGGAAACTGCTTGACGCGGCTGGAGGCAAGGTAACTGGAAAAGTCACGATGGGTCAGCTGGATGAGAAATGGGTTCAGCGGAGTATCAGCTAGACTGAAATAATAAAAATATCAATATGAGTTAATCAGATCATGCGTGGTGTTGTCTGGGGAGAACCTAATCTCGGAGAAGCGGAAAGGCAGTTCCTGATTTGAATATATTGCCCACACTTGTTCTGGTGTCGACTACGCGTGAGTTAGCCTCCTATTGCCGTGGACGTAAACGGCAATCTCTGCCGCTGGAACTAGTAAGGGCTTGCGAATTAAGGGGTAAGGCTGTCCTCACTCTGCAAGCAATAACACCATCTACCCATCCTAGTCTGTCATGTGAGTCTTAGTTAACATTGGACAGTGTTTAAGAACTTTTCAAACTCAGCTTCAACTACCAGAAATGTATAGAGGGAACATCAGTTAATGTGGAAATCTCGAGGCTGACTCCTTTAAACAAAAGCCCACTTCAGGGCACTTCCCATCATCCTAAGTGGCGACTTTGCACAAGTGAGTCACCAAGTAAATCAAATGAGGAGTAAGAAATCTACATAGGTCCAGCCCTCTAGTAAGAATTTCAGTAGTCAGGTGGATATATAATCGCCACCTCTGTACCCATAGCGAAGTGGACACAACCCGTCCGTGTAATAGCTGAAAGATCCAATAGTGCCAAGATGCCACCCTCCCCACGGCACTCGTAACCGATGGAGAAGCACTCAATAGGAGACATTTTCCCGCCTTGGCTGGCACGGTCGCTGAGACATCGAGGCTGGCCCAAACCCCCCTACATTCCACGCCCCAGCCGAGCCTCCCTCGCAAACACCAAGACACGCTCCGCTCTTTTAACGAGTCTTGGTCCACGGCGCGTCCCAGCCGCGTCGACGCATGAAAAAATTCCCCAGCACCGCGACGAAATGTGGCGAGGCCTGGCATGCCAGCCGCGGCCTCCTTGCCGACAGCCACATGTGTGGGCGAGGGCGGCTTTGTTGGCTGAGCGAAGCTGGTGATTAAGTGGCAGCTTGTGTCTGTCCCTCCGACGCCCGGTGGATGCTCTGACCCCTTGGGAACAATGCAGTAGAAGGCGATCGTGTCTCAGCGGCCCGTTGTCGATATGCTCGGGGCCGGGATGTGCGTGCCAGAGTCGGTCGGGGGATCTTCACGTCTGAGTATTTGAATAGAGAAGAGGTCGCCCAGTTTATGATCTGCTGTAGTCATCGCAACCTCCAAGATTCAGCTCCAGGTGTCCACGACAAGTTTCCGCAAACACTTTCAACAGCTTCACCAAACCTCGTAAAATCATCATGAAGACTTCACTATCTCTTCTGGCCCTTGTGGCGTCGGTATTTGCTGCCCCTCAAGCCGCGCCGGACAGCATCAAGCCCAGGGCTTCTGCATCAGACGGCTGCAAGACAACCTACGACGGCACTTTCGAAGTGACGGTTTTCAAGGGATCCGAGTCCAAGCGTGACATCCTCGAGGTAAGCCAGTTTGTTTCGTCAACACCATTTGGGCAAGTAGCTCACTATCAGTAGAAGCGATCGTGTAGTGGCGAAGGCGTGCTGGTCATGACGCTCAAGGACGGCGTGCTCAAGGACGCCCAGGGCCGCACCGGCTACATCTCTTCCAGTTTCCAGCTCCAGTTCGACGAGCCGGCGCAGCCCGACGCCAAGATCACCAGCGGCTTCTCAGCCTGCGCGGACAATTCTCTTGCTCTCGGCTCGTCGTCCGTCTTCTACCAGTGTCAATCGGGCGACTTCTACAACCTGTACGACCGCAACTGGGCCGAGCAGTGCGAGCCCGTCAAGATTGTCATGATGCCTTGTGGTTCCGGTGCCGATAGTAAAGCTCAGAGGAGAGTGGTTGGGAGCAGCATCGTCGCCACGACGGTTGTCACGGTGGTTGCCGACGGTACCACCAAGGAGGTTCCCACGACGATCGCGGTTCCCATGTGTCAGATTGGCGATGGTCAGGTTCAAGTCCGCACGACGCCCTGCGACGACATGGAGCTACCCGTCGTCACGGCGCCGCCCGTGAGTCAGGTCTCGGACGGTCACATCCAGGTGCCCACCAGCGCTCCCCCGGCACAGGACATCCCCAAGGGAGACACGCCTGAGGGAGACACGCCTGAGGGAACTACCCCTGAAGGTACCACTCCTGAGGGAGACACCCCCGAGGGAGATGCACCCAAGAAGAGCTCGCCCAAGGAGAAGGTTGCCCAGCCTCCCGCTTCAGCAGAGGCGAGCGTGACAGCGGAGCCTGGTGAGACGATCCTCGTGACCGACACCACGATGACGATTGCTTCTGGATCCGCTCAGGCCACGAGGATCGTAAGGTCGACGACCAAGGCAACCAAGGCTACTTCGACGACCGAGGAGGCTTCTGAGACTGAGAGCACCGCTGCCGCCAATGAGCCTACCGCGGCTTCTGAGGCTGAGCCAACCGCTACCGGTTCAAGCGGCGCAAAGCATGTCCCTGGGGCACTGTTCACAATCCTAGCTGTCGCTTTGGGGGCTCTTTTGTTCCTATAATCGCAAAGTGAAGGTGTCGAAATTGCTGTTGCGTGACGACTTATAGAGGACGGTACTTGCACGGGTTAGCAGGGTTTATGAGTTGCTTGGGTCAGAAACAGGACGGTCGATGAATACGAAGGATGGCGTTAAAATGAATTTTGGGTCGGTAGTTCCTCATGGAATACATCAAATAAAGAGAAGGTTTCCGTTACGTCGTTACATCTCGTTCTTTTGTGAAAAGTTGTAAACGCTACATTTACAAATGGTGCAGGGTAGTTCCAGTCCAGAATCCCAGTCCTCTGGTTCTCATTGTGGCCCGTGCGTCGCCTCCCTGGGGTGACATAATCTTCTTGCCATGACAGCAACTTTCTCGATATTCAACCTCCATCCCACCCACCAACACGACTGCGCCGTCGCAAAATGTCCGAATACTGGAAATCCACGCCCAAATACTGGTGCAAGCATTGCTCCTGCTACGTCCGCGACACGAAACTCGAGCGCCAGAACCACGATGCCACCGGCAAGCACCAGGGCGCGCTGAAGCGCTTCCTGCGCGACCTGCACCGCGGCCACGAGCGCGAGGAGCGCGAGAAGGAACACGCCCGCCGGGAAATCGCCCGAGTCAACGGCGTCGTCGATGGGTCTTCTTCGTCGGCGGGGCCTTCGTCGGCGGCCGCAGCGAGCGTGAGGCGCGACGCCCCGGGCGTGTCCTCCGCGGCGACGCTGAAGCGGCAGCGCGAGCAGCTCGCGGAGATGGGCGTGGCGATGCCGAGCGAGGTCCAGCCTGAGATGGCGATACCGGGGCAGTGGACGGTGACGAAGACGAGGGTGATCGATACCGGTGGGGATCCGGCGCTGGTGGAAGCGCGGGCGACGGGCGTTCGGAAGCGCGAGGTCACGGAGGAGGAGAAGGACGAGGAGGATGCTGTCAAGGGACTGTTCAAGAAGCCGCGGCGATGGGGCAGGGACTCCAAGGCGATGCCGCCGGACGAAGATAAAGAACTGGATGCGCTGCTGAACGGGTCGACGTTTCAGCCTAATAAACAGGAGGAGGACATCAAAGAAGAGGACACAACGGACGACAAGGCCAATGCCAAAGTCGAGGATGGAGTCGCAGAGGAGGAAGCCATGGATAGTACGGACGTTAAGGCCGAAGTGACTGTACAGGAGCCCCCAGTCAAGCCTGAGCCGGATGTCGCTGGTGACTCGGGAATCGCGCCTGTGGTCTTCAAGAAACGAAAGCCAAAGGGTATTCGCCAAAAATGAACACAGAAGTTGGATGCCACGGCAATACGAGCTGTGTCGCCGTACCATCAAGAACGCCCGATATTCGAGTCGACGATACATGGAATCCCCGAGAGCTTCATGACGGAGCTGAAGCGCCTCGAAGAGCTTCTATGGCTACGTCGCCCATGGGAATGGATTTACCGACTCATCATAACCTTTTACCTCCTCCACAGCAACGGAGCTATGGACGATCTACCGGGATCACATCCGTCTGCTTTATCATACCAGCCTCCGATGCTCTATACCGTATGACAGGCTCTCGTAGCCACCTCGGCGCACAACACGGACAGGTTGCCATGAAGCCATATCGACATGGGCAATATATGAACCTGGTTTCTAAAGACAATGCAACCTTTCGGTAAACAGCATTTAAGTCCGCCCCGACAAAGCGCATTTCGCGATTACGGTGACATAGGATTGGGAATTACCATGTCCTTGGAAATGCGAACAAAGTCCAGTAAGCACTGTAGCGAGAACTGCAGGGCAAACCCCGAGGATAACAACTTGAAGGGAGACATACAGATCAAAAAGAATAGACTAGAATACCCAGCCTATCATGATGTTGTATTAGTTGCAAATGAGCGAGAGAAATTCCATCCACCACTATGATTTCTAAGCAGACGTTGTAAAGCTCGGATAATCTCTCAACACCACAACGGCTGGCGGGGCAAGATCGGTGTATGCCGAATTCGGCATGCTTGAACCGCAACGGTGGGCCACCTACTTGATTAGTCTGGGCTGCTTAGTGGGCGCGTCCCCTCCTACAATGATGCATCCCGCCGTCGGCTCCGTATTCGAGGTGATATTGGGCGCGAGTTGCGTCACTCAGCGGAGCCCGGGTCCGGAAGACGGCATTTCCGGTCAAGGCAATGCCGACGGTGCGATGAGCTCTCTGCTCTTAAGTGTCGACTGCTTCCCGTTTCTTTGCACTGATCCAAACCGCGACTCTGTAGCGATCCAAGACACAACATGACCTCGAATCAACCAGGGCAGTGCTGCTCCGTTGGGGTGCGCCACGAGTATGAGTTCCTCCCCGTATCTTTCTCCCGTGCGTGCGAGTATTGAGATACGAAACGCACGATAAGAGCAGTACTGACGTTCGTTTGACCCGCCTATCAGAGGCGAACCCACAGGAAAGTTCATCAAGATTGGCAACAACATCGACGCCTACATCGCGACGCCTCCCGCCGACAAGGCGCATCGGCACGCCGGCATCGTCTACGTGCCCGACATCTTCGGCATCTGGGTCAACAGCCAACTGATGGCGGACCAGTTCGCGGCCAACGGCTACACCTGCGTGATCCCGGACTTCTTCAACGGCGACCAGGTCGCGGACCCCCGACCGGACGGCTTCGACGTCATGGCGTGGATTGCCGGGGGCTCGACGGGCGATAACCCGCACACGGACGCGCACATCGACCCGGTTGTGTTGGCGGGCGTCGCGGCGCTCAGGGACCTGGGGATCACCAAGATTGGAGCTGTTGGATACTGCTTGGGCGCCAAGGTGAGTGCCGACTAAACCAAACGCCGGAATGACTTGACTGAGAACCAAAATTTTAGTACGTGGTGCGGAACTTCAAGGACAACATCATCGACGTGGGCTTCCTCGCGCACCCGTCGTTCGTGACGGAGGAGGAATTCGCGGCCATCACGGGCCCGCTGTCCATCGTGGCGGCGCAGACGGACTCCATCTTCCCGCTCGAGAAGCGCATCGAGTCGGAGAAGATCCTGGGCAAATCGGGGCTGCCGTGGCAGATCAACCTGTTCTCTGGCGTGGAGCATGGGTTTGCGGTGCGCGGCGATTTGACGAGCCCCGTGCAGCGGTTTGCCAAGGAGCAGGCGTTCTTCCAGGCGGTGGCGTGGTTTGATGAGCATTTGAAGTAGATGGAGATGGAGATGGAGATGGAGATGGAGATGGAGATGGAGATGGAGATGGAGATGGAAGGGGGGACTATGTCGGAGGGTGTGGTTGAAGACTGTGTGAGAAGCCCATATTGGCGGAATTGTGGGATTCGTCAGACTCTTTTGTAATAAAGCAGCAAGTTGAAAAGTCGTTTCGCTTCCAGCACTACGCTCATACTCGGGCTGCGCGCTGTCAACTGTGACAATGTCGAATGAATGCGCTACAGATGTACACGGTATTGAAAGCTCCGTGTATTAATTTATGGAGATTTGGGGCTTCCACACACGCGCAGATGACGACTGTTTCGACAGCGGATGATGGTCTTAGCGGTGTCTCGGAGAGACAGATGATGTCGTCCCAATAAGCTGTGCCCTGCTCAAGGGAGCATCCGTGGAGCTAGCGTCTCGAGTGACATGCTAAGTAAGAAAGAGGTCATGATTTCCAACGGGCGAAGAGGTTGCGAAGGTGCGTGTAGCAGGTTGCTGGTTCTCAAGTCATCATACTCTCTGGTCACGAGCATCCACACACCCATAGATGATGAGTCCTCGATGCCTTGAAGGTTAGGTGATGTCCACTTGCCCCCTGGTGTTTCAGTGCCCTCCAGAAGTGCTCAGAACCGCCTGACCACCTGGAACAACCTCCTCAGGGGCATGTTGCAGCGGGTCACGGGCCCCGGAGCGGCAGAAGTGGCTTGCGCGAACCCCTCCTCCGCTAACAGCCCCCACTGGAGCCCCCACCGCCCGTGGCACCTCAACCAACCACGGGCTCCTGAGCATCTCGCCCCGAACCCTTTCTCGCTTCCATTCGCGCTTTTCCCTTTCGACGGACGACGGACCGCCAACCTATCACCAAGCATCATCATCATCATCATCTGCAACGCTCCAAATCCACACCGCAAACCGATTGGCCTCGACCATTGGATCGTCGGGGGGTTTTTTTCCCCTGCAGCGCGAGCACCGAACCTGCGGAAAACACACTACTTAACTGGCGATAGACTGCGGACTACCTACACCTCCAACCACCAGCAGTCCGCCGTCCGCTGTCAGCATGACCCCGATCTAGATGTGCGAATATTCGGCTTCTCACCAGTGAATGGCGACTCGACTAGCACGACTTGGCAATGGCCGCCTCCGTGGACTCGAGCAAGTCACTCCACCCTCACCCTCATCAGCATCCTCGCCAGCATCTCTCGTCACCGCTCTCTCCTGTTGCGCCTGCGCCTCTCGTTCCTCAACCGCAACATCATCACGTCGCCGCTTCCGACTCCGCTTCCACAACCGCAACCGCGTCCTCCTCCACTGGTCAAGCCCCTCCGGCATCGACCTTAAACTCAACCTCAAACCTAACGTCGTCCACCGCCGCCACGACGCTCCTACCTACCATCTCCTCCGATGAGGACCACTCCTCCGAAGATGGCTACCGCAGCGCCAGCCCCCGCCGACCCGCGTCCAACTCGTCGTCCATTTCCGATCCCGCTGTAGAAGACGACCCGGAGGACGACGTCGATGAGGATCGTCATCGCCAGCGACGGCACACTGTTGGGAACAAGGCCAAGGACGGGGGAACCCACAGCGACAGGGAAGGCAGGGAAAAGGCCGAAGGGCCACCTGGCCGTGGCAGTCGCAGTAGTACAGTCACAAATGCCTCCATCTACGGCCACGGCCACGTCCGCCGCCTCTCTGTCAGCGAGATGCAACGACTGACCAACGCCCCCGATTCTCTCCCCGTCGCCCCCGCGCCCCAACGACGCTCTATCGACCAAGAGTTCGTCGCCCGCTTCGCCGACCAGCGCGAAGCCATCCGCCAGTCCATACTCCGCCACCCAGACCTCGCGCAACAGTCCGACTCCCTCCAGCTCCAACACAACGGCCTCGCGATCGAGGCCCGCGCGGCTACCGCCTTTAGTCCTCGCGAAACCCAGCGTCGTCCGTCTCCAGCGCCCCGGACTGTTTCCACGCCGCCCACCAGCCGTGCGCTGGCCAGCGATGGGTCCGCGTCTGCGGTACCATTGACTCGTCGATACTCCTCATTCCACTCTATGAATCGCCCTCCCTTGCTTCACCTGAATGTTGACGGCCCGGGTGCGACTTCTCCGACTCGGCCAAGCCGCTCTAATCCAGCATCGGCCATCCCAGGACCTCAAACCGAAGCCACCACCGCTCCCTTGAGCCATCGACCATCGGGTTCCTCGCCGCTCCCGCCCATCATTCCGCTTCCTCCCATGTCGCTCCCTACTCATCTCCAGCTCGAACTCGCAGCGCAGCGACCGAGCCCCCTCTACATCCACCAGTCTCAAGCCTACGACAACCCCTACGAATCTAATGCCGTCAAGTTTGAGCGCCTCAAGAACGTCCTGCTCCTCCCGCCGTACTTGGAGCGCACACTGAACTTTGGCGCCCTAGCCTGCCTCGACGCCTGGCTGTACAACTTCACTATTCTCCCCGTCCGATTCTTCCTGGCCTTGGCCATTCTCATCCGCTGGTGGGGGTACGTCATCGTTAAGGAGGTCAAGTTCCTCGTCGACTTCGTGTGGTACGGCTTGGGGAGACTCTGGCGGCGCGGACGGACACCCCGACCACCACAGCCTGGCGGCGACCAGTCGGAGGACGAGAGATCTCGCAGCGATAGTCGACCTCGTGGGCTCTCCACCAGTTCGGCCACGTCACAAAACGGAAGTGCCGAGTACCGAGCGAACGCCAACGCCAACGGTAACACCAATGGCCGCTTCAAAGCTCCAGGACAGGCTCGGGCCCCGAGACCGGGCATGTTCCGTCACAAGAGAACCAAGTCGATGCCGTCCAACTTGTCCACCTTCCACAAGGCCGATCTTCTCCAGGGCCTGGTCATCGTATGCAGCTCTATGGCGCTCATGACGCTCGACGCCAGCCGCATGTACCACTTCATCCGCGCCCAGTCCGCCATCAAGCTCTACGTCATCTACAACATCCTCGAGGTCGGCGATCGTCTCCTCTCCGCGCTCGGCCAGGACATCCTCGAGTGCCTCTTCAGCACCGAGACGCTGTCTCGCAACGCCTCGGGCCGTTCCAAGGTTCTCATGCCTTTGGGCATGTTTCTGCTCGCCCTCGCCTACTGTTGTCTCCACTCTATCTCGCTGTACTACCAAGTCATCACGCTAAACGTGGCCGTCAATTCGTACTCCAACGCCCTCCTAACCCTGCTTCTATCCAACCAGTTCGTCGAGATCAAGAGCACTGTGTTCAAGCGCTTCGAGAAGGACAACCTGTTCCAGCTGACCTGCGCCGACATCGTCGAGCGCTTCCAGCTCTGGATCATGCTCCTCATTATCGGCATGCGCAACGTCGTTGAAGTCGGTGGTCTCTCCGTTCCAGGCGCCGGCTCGGAGCCTGGCTTTGACGAGGCATCGGGCGCGCTCCCTTTGCACAACCCGTCCATTCTTCCTCACAGCTTCACCGTGTTGCCCTCGTGGCTCATGTCGGGAGAGGTCCTCTCGCCGTTCCTCATCGTCATGGGCAGTGAGATGCTGGTCGACGCCATCAAGCACGCCTACGTGACCAAGTTCAACAATATTAAACCTGCCTTCTACAGCCGCATCCTTGACATCCTCTGCAAGGATTACTACACCAATGTTCGTTCCCCTTCGGTTCCAGCAACCTCGCTCTTATACTAACACATCCTCGTAGGCATTCATGACTCCCTCTCTAACTCGGCGTCTCGGCCTCGCCGTCATCCCTCTCTCGTGCCTCTTCATCCGCGCCTCCATCCAGACCTACCACATGCTCCTCTCCACCCACCTCCCCATGCCCCTGCCGGAATCCACGCAGACGTCCCTCTCGGAGGAATCCGCCGTCCCGTCCTCGCCCGCCGTCATCGCCGCCCTCAACCGCTTCGACACGCTCATCCGTGACTCCCTCGGCCGTGCCACCTACGGCTACCCCTACGGCTCCCCGCTCAACTCGCGCCCCTGGTACGCCTGGACCTCGGACGACGCCATCGCCGCCGTCACCATGATCGTCGTCTTCTTCATCGCCTTCCTCGTCCTCCTCATCCTCAAGCTCCTCCTCGGCATGCTCCTGCTCAAGTACTCGCGCAACCGCTACGCCCGCATGAAGCACGCAGAGCACCTCGCTGCACACGGCCAGGCCGACTTCCAGTCCTACGAGACCCCCGGCAGCAAGCGCGTCGGCGGCTTCGGACACGTCGAGGTCGGCGACGAACGCCAGCGCTGGATCCACGCCGACAAGTCCGAGGGCCTCAAGGGCGGCAAGGGTCCTTCCGGCGGAGCGCCCAAGCCCAAGAAGCCCGACGGCGACATGGAGGGCGTGTCCCGCTACGAGATGGTTGCGAAGCGCATCTGGTAGAAGAGCGTTCCTCTTTTAGCGTTTCTTTACCTTGCTTCTTTCTGGAAACTGGATCGGAACTCGTGGCTGGGCCGGAGGGACGGGACCTAGTTTGCATGCATATATATACATACACGGCGGGGACAAAGGCGCTCAGGGTGACATTAATAGGGTACGGAACTGGGGAGTTTTTGTCATTTTAAAAATTGCAGTAGACTGTCGAGCGCCAAGCCAAGGTGAGAGGCGCGGTGTTTCCCGACAACAGTAACAGAACATGAAATGAAAGTGTCGGTCAAGTTCCAGACTTGACCCAGCTCGCCAAAACAAATACAACAGACAGTTCTCACAATGCTTGCATGGGTGAACAAAATTTCGTCTTCTCAACGGTTCTCCAAGGGACCCGTCTATCCCGTTCCATTTCATTCCCGTCCATATATATCCCATCATGTGAGAAAATTCCACAACGCTAACAGACCCGTTCCCGTCCCAGACCGTCCCAGACTCTTTATGGTCCCCGGTCTCAGGTCTTTGGTATTCTAGAAGACCCGCCCACCACGTTATATACTCTATCATGCACCCCATCATATGTGCGTAAGCATCTTCATCATCATTCATGGCCTCGCGTCCCGTCTTTCCTCACGGCCTGCGCGGGCTGTATAACTTTTCCCGCCCGTCATCAAATCTCATAACCGCACCTCTCTCTACTGGATTCCAGCCAACTTCACCAGGCCGGGGTTGTTGGCCAGGAGGTCAGGCTTGGCCTTGTACAAGACCTGCACGGTACGCTGCAGGATCTCGCGGGTATCTTGCTCGAGTTGTTCCTCAGGAGGGCCGAGGACCTTCTCGAAAATGTTGATGAGCTGAGGAGTCAGCTGCTCAACAGTGGAGTTCGAGTTCTCGTATAGCTTGTAAATGCACTGGTAGATGGGTGCATTCTCCTCAAAGTCCTCCGACAGAGGCAGAACGTTGACAACGGCGGGTAGAGCCTGGGCAACGAAGCCAGCATCGGGGTTCTTAGTCATCATGCGACACAAGGATCCAGCGACGTTATCGGTCATGCGCATCTCGTTGACAGTAAGAAGAGGCTCGAGCTTCTCCCAGAGGGTAGGGTAAAGGGGGAAGGTCTTGGCAGTGTCGGAAGAGTTCAGGACAACAAGACCGACGGCGTAGGCGGCGTTGGACTTGGCGAGAGGATCGGGGTCTGTGAGGCGGCGGACAAGAGCCTGACCAAGTGACTCGGTGAAGGGGGTGATGGCCTCGCCGGTGTACTTGGTGATCTCGGCAATGGTGCCGACAGCGGTAGAGCGGTGGAGGTCCTCAGTGGAGCTAGCAAGCTTAAGAATAGGCTTCTCGAAGACCTTCCAGAGCTCTCCGAACGAAGTGCCGAGAGCAGCGGCAAGACCAACGACAACGTCAAGGGCAGTGTCGATGACGAGCCAGTCGTACTCGGACGAGCCCTCATCGACGTCCTGCTCCTCCTCCTCGTCTCCGAGGTCCTGCTGACAAGGGTGCGACCGGGTGATGATAAGACCAACAACGGTCACAACCTCCTCAAGCATGCCCTCCTTAGCAACCAGAACAGCGGGTCCACAAGCCTTGAGAGTGGCAGCGACGTTGCGGTTGATGTCAGTAATGACGGAGCTATTAAATAGTTAGCATCTAGACTCGAAAAAAGAGTGCAAGACAATTAAGAATGAAGATGCCATTGAAATCAGAAGTAGATTAAACGTTTTCTCAGCAACCGCAAAGTGCGTCTGAGTGAGCTGGGTATAACGCAAGGTATTTCATCATTTTGGCAGGGATAGCAAGGGATAGAAAGAAAGGGAAGAACTGACCGTTCACTGTCCTCAGACCAGATGCCCATGGTGGCCTTCTGGAGAGCCTGGCCCATGGCGATGAGAGAGGTAGGGGGAGTGTGCTTAGGAGGCATACCAGGCTCCCACTTGACGCCAGCGCCCTCCTCCCAGACCTGGAAGACACGGGCGTAGGTGCGCCAGAGGGTGGAGATGGCCGTCTTCCGGCATCCCTCGTAGGTGTGCTCGGCGAAAGGAGAAACCTTCTCGATGGTCTGCTCGACGTATGTCTCCAGGTTGGCGCTGTTGCAAGAGTTGGAGATGACATCACCGAGAACATCAAGAGCAATCTCCTGCTCGAGAGCGACAGCGGTGACAGCACCGAGGTCTTCGAGGTCCTCAATGTCATCCCAGTCATCAACATCGTCGCCACCGGTAGCGATGGTCAGGTCGTCCTCGGTATCAGGAGACTTGACCTTGACACGCTTACCTCCGACGACAATGTGGCCATCTTGCAGCTGGCTGGCATCAATACCGGGGATCTCAAGCTCCTCCTCCTCGAGCTCAAGGGAATCAAATAGGCCCTTGAAGACGCCGGCAAGGAAGTGGTCGAACTGCTCGTGGTAGACCTTGGAAAGGTTGGACCAGAGGATAAAGCTGGTCTCCTTAAGGCGAGGGTTGTCAAGGTGCAGAGCCTCCTCACTGGCCTGCATCAGGTTGATGACGTAAGGCTGGAAAGCCTCGGGGCCAACAGCCATGGCGATGCGACCAAGACTGTCGCAGGTAGAGCTTCGTAGCTCCATGGCCTCCTCGCTGTCCTTGATGGTGACAAACGTGCCGAGAGAGGTCATGACGTCCTTGAAGTAAGGCTCAAATGACTTCTCCATTGAGGAGGCGATGGCACCGATAGCAGAAGCGGCGGCAGCCTTGACGCCATAATCCTCGTGGTCGAGGAGACGGATCATGGGGCCAATCAGGCTGGGACCGTACTGAGCCATGATCTTGGTGTCGATGCCGTCACCGAAGGTGTCAAGGGCACCACAGGCGCAGCGGATGATGCTGACGTTCTTCTTATCGGAGCCGGTAGAAGAAGCGGCCTCAAGGTTCTTGAGGACAGCGGTAATGATCTGCTCGTGGTGGGAAGACATCTCATCGGCCATCTCCTCGGCAAGGTGGATCAGACCGACAAGAGAAGCATGTCGGACCTGGGTCTCGCTGTCACAGAGAAGCGCGATGATGGTGGGGAGGAGAGGCTGGAGCTGGGTGGAGATGAAGTCGGGAGCACCCTCGGCGGCGTTGCCAAGAGCAAGCATGGCGGCCATACGGAACTGGGGGTTCTGGTGGGTAGCGAAGCTGGGGAATTGCTCAAGCAGGGGGATGATGGCCTGGCGGGGAGGCATCTCGTTGGCCAGGGTATCGATGAGGCTGATGGCAGTGCGGGCGGGAGACATGTCCTCCTCGTCCTCAGAGTCAAGCTCGGTGACGATATGCATGGCCTTGACCATGAGCTGGGCAGCCATGTCCTTCATGGACTGAATCTTCATGCGGCGGTAACGGACGCACTGGATAAGGAAGGCAAGAGCTTGAGATCGGGCATCATCCTCGGCGTTGGTGTTGGCAGCAAGCTCAATCATGAACTGGAGGAGATCACGTAGGTGGAGAGCGAGCAGGGCAGAGTCGTAGGCGATGTAAGAGTGGAAGACCTCGAAGACGATCTTGTAGCTCTCCTCGTCCTCGGCCTCGACGCTAGCCTTGAGGATGTTAACCAGGCTAGGGACGAAGCTCTGCATGGCCTTGACGGCCTGGGGGTCCTCATCGGGCTCGACGATCATGAGGATGGCGCCGATAGCCCGGACGATGTTGACACGGACCTCCTTGCTCTGGGGATCCTCAATGCGGGTCTGGAAAAGCTCGAGAAGCTGGTGGGTGTGGTCGCTGAAGTGGGTGGGATCCTCCTCGAGCATGGCGTAGAGCAGGAACGAGCCGACCTCGCGAGCAACGACGCTGTCGCTGTTGTTGAGGGGCAGCAGCTGCTTCAGGAAGTCCTCGCCCTCGCCCTGCTCCATGTCGGAGCTGACGATGCCAGCGACGAGACGGGCCAGCGAGTGGCGGACGGGAGCCGCCGACTCCTTGAGGGCGCCATCGAGCAGGTGGGTTCGCGCAAGCTGGCGCTGGTCCGCGGGTGTCTTCTCCCAGTACTTGACGACGAGGCGAAGGGCCTGCACGGAAGCGAGCTGTCGGACGCCGGCGTCGCCGTGGGTCAGGGAGATCTCGACGAGCGCGAGCAGCGACTCAGGCTTGGAATAGAAGTTCTTTTGGAGGTCGGCCGTGACAGCCTTGACCTGCTCCGTGTTGGCTGTGGAAGAGGAGGGTGGTCAGCCAAGACGTTGTCTGAGGCAGAAAAAAACAACGAAGCAGAGCTTTCTCGCTCAAGTTGAGGGGTACTCAACAAGCCAGAACTGGTGCGGGCGCAGCAGAACAGGAAAAGCGACAGCAATGAGAAGGGAAGCGAGAAGAGGACTTACGGACTTGACTCCCCTGGAGCAGCTGGGCAAGCTTCTCCTTGTCCATGGTTTCTGCCGGGTGTTGTTGGGTGCAACGACACGACAAAAAGGCTGAGTGATGAAGGAAAGGAAGGGTTTCGCGTAAGAGGACCCGCGTCTGAAATTTTTGGTCGAGGTCAATAAAAAGGAAAAAAAAAAAAGGAAAAAAAAAACCCCAAGGGAGCTGCCCCGCTTTGGGTCGTCGTCTTGCAACGCGACTTGCCCGTGCCCGACCTGCCTCTGCCTAATAAGGCTCATTCCGTGTAAATCTGTACCTGAGGCACACTGCAGCCGGATAGGCCAAGCATCCCGAGTTTGATTACCCCTCCTGTATGAGTTAGCGCGGGGCTGTCGGTTTTTTTTTTCCTGCTCTATCAGCGGGTCAACGTCGTCCCGAGGCAGGCATTCTTGGCGAGTGAGTGAATCCAGGCTGAAGGAATTAGGCTAGTTATAGGCTCTCTTCACCGCCCAGCTGAGAGGGAGGAACTGGAAGTGGACGAGGCGCGACCTACACCCATTGTCGACGGGCAACCGACGATGGCTTAATGTTTGTCCGCCACAGACGTGAGAATCCTATGGCCAGATCCCAAAGCTGTTGATTCCATGCCGCTTAGATAAAGGGCGCAGGGTGGAGGATCAGAACGTAGCAGGATGGACCTGGCCGGGCCGGCGCGACAGCGACAAGGAGCCCATCTATGCTGACGTTTGATGAGAACGGTGGACAAAGAATCCAGAATCCCGCCATCCGGCTTCGTAGCAATGGCACCGTCGGCTTGTGGAAGGCACTCAAGGTGCTGGGATATAAGTCATATCACATGACGGACACCATCGGCAGCGTTGCGCACATGAACATGTTCCGCGAAGCTCTTGAGCCCCGGGCGTTTGGCGGAGGCGAGGCCTGGACACGGCATGAATTCGATAAATGGCTCGGTGACTATCATGTCCGTCCGCTGCCCCTTCGATATGCATATATATAAGGGCGTCTTTCCACTGACTGGCTCCTCCCTTCTGCGCAGGCTCTCACTGATATCCCTGGCTACCTCATGGAGGAGCTTGTCGCCACCTACCCTGAAGCTCTCTTCATTCTCATGACCCGAGATGAGGATGTCTGGTGCCGGTCTGTGAAGAATACCTTCCAACCTGTCGGCATTGCTCTCAAACGCTTCCCCCTCGCCCAGCTGAGACACGTCAGTCCCCTGGACAAGGGCCTTTTCCGACATGGCAGACGCCCTCTGTACCCAGCTTTGGGGTCCTTGTGCGCCGCAGGACGATGAGGGTCTGGAGCATGCTAGGCAGCTGTATCGCAGGCAGTGAGTAACGCCAACCTTCCTCCAAGTGCTGTCCACAACTGAACCACGCTAGTAACGCCGAGGCCGTCGAGTTAGTCCCCGCCGAGAAGCTGCTGGTGGTCGGGCTCGAGGACGGCCTATCTTAGGACTCAATCTGTCCATTCCTAGACAAGCCCGTGCCTGATGTTCCGTATCCGCGCGAAAATGACCCAAAACAGTACATGAAGACGTCGTATGGCTACATCAACCGGGCATTCGCAAGCAGCGCCATGACGGTGTTGCTGGTCCTGGTCCCAGTCGTGGGTGTTGCTATTTGGTACTCGACAGCATCCGGTGCTGCCTGAGCTGGTATTGAACTCGTGCGCCCGCACACGTGGACATAGAGTGTGGGGTTTAGACAGTGGGCTTCTCAGCGCCGCCATCGGCTGGGGGGGAGTTCGGCAGGCAGATCTGCGAGTTGACATGGAGGGCCTTGCAGTCGAGGCCGATGTTGTTCTTGGTGAGATCATCCATAGTCAGACCGTGCTTCTGGGCAATGTCCCAACAGGTGTCGCCGGTGTGGATAGTATAGCTCGAGGTGCCCTCCGCACAGGTCACAGTAGGCGCATCCGACGTCTTGGCGCTCCAATGCAGGAACCAGAACAGGAAAATGAGGAAGAGTCCGATAAGAACACCGAAGTTAAGCAGTGGCCGCATGTCCCGTCTCCACGATGGTTCCAGGTACGGCTCGCTCGGCAAGAACGGGGCGTTATCGTCGGCATCGTGATCGCCGTCGCCGTCGCTCACCTTGGTCAGCCGGCCGTACTGGTTACCGGGGGCGCTCTCCCAGATGCTGCCGTCGGAATCTCGGAAGGTGTAGACCTGCTCGTCGGCGTCGTATCCGATCCGGGTCATGCCCTCGGGCAGCCGTTCCTCGTCGGTGTCGTAGCGGGAGAATCGAGACATGTTGTGTATCTGGTGATGTTTCTTTGGATGATGAGAGCCCTTTTATGGTTTCGTTTGATGAATGAGAGGTGTGAGAGATGGAGGAAGAAGGGAAGCTATGCCAAAGTGAAACGGCCAGCTCTTGAACCGCGTCACCGGGGTTATGTAAGCGGTATTGGTTGGACCTGGTGATGCTGCGCCACCGCCATAGCCTGTCAGCTCGCTCGCACACGGCACATCCGGAGATCATTTCGTGATTCCAAACGCTCAGGCAACAACTTAGCGGTGCATGATTAGTGCATGTTTATGCTATTGCCTACCTATTTTGTACAAATGGATAGTTATTCGTATCTCGTATCATAGTCATTTTACTTGTACTGAAATATCGAGACGAATTAAGCACACACTCTGAATGTTGCATTCATATTGCCTAAATAGGCAATTAGCTATCACCGAGACAAACATCACCAACAAGTGCGAATGACAATTGTTTCACATCGTGTATCGTTATATAGAAATATTCCCTGTTACTCAAGAGATGAACGAAAGAACAACACCAAACAACATCATAATAAAACGAAACTGGTATCTCATGCAATGCATTCATTCCCGCCTCATCAGATAGTCATCATCCTAATCATGTACCCACCCATCCTCATCATCCTCATCATCATCCTCGGCGTAAATCCCTCCATGCTTCAACCCAATGTGTCTGTAGATATAGGCCTCGCCCACATTCTCACCGCACGCAAAGCACCAGTGCGCTCCACAGGGGCAAGCGATGTGGTCGCACCCGCCGACCTTTTGCGTCGCTGCAGTGCACCCAGGACACGTCATGGTTGTGATCTTCCTCCCCGAGAGGGCGGCGTGCTGCTCGGGAGTCCGGTCCGCGACCGCTAGCAGCTCGATTGCGGCACGCGCCTGCTCGGCAACCTGCTCGACGCAATCCTCGCAGCTCCAGTCGACCAGCTCTGCCGGCGCACCTGCGGCACACACCCGCTCGACGTACTGCTTCGCGAAGCCGCACATGTTGCACCACGCATACACCCAAGCTCCTGCCTCGTCAACGGCGTTGCGCAGGTTGCCCAGGGTAGTGAGGCCGAAGGGGGCGATGGTCTTGGGGGCGGGACGTCGACGACAGAAGGCGCATGACAGGGCTGCGACATTGATGATGCGCCCGCGGGCGTTGATGCCGTACCAGTCCTTGATGCATCCGTTGCAGATCAGCTGATGGCAACCAGCGCGGCCACATGCCTGGCGGAGGTCTGCCTTGCGAACGTTGGAGAAGCAGAGACTGCAGACGCCGGCCTCGGTCCTCCGGGCGCCGACCCATCGCTCCAGCGAGTCCCGGACTTCGGGCTGGTTCCGGACCAGCTTACCTTTGATAGTTAGGATAGACTTGTCGTCGGCGGGGAGAACAGCCACCTTGTCCGGGAGGTTTGCCAAGTCGCAATGCGACGCCGTGTAGAACAGAGAGCGCCCGTTGAAAGCCGCGGCAATCGCTCCGTCGTCGTTCTTCAAGACCCAGTCCGACCCGTTCTCCTTAGTCAAGTCTTCGGCAGTCGTGTCCTGTGTGATGATGGTAACGACGTTGGTTGCACACGCAGAACACTCGAACGCTGCGAGATCCAGGTTCTTAGGCCGATACTCGACAGGCCAAACCACACGGTTCAGACACTTGGAACACTCGACGACAGGAGCGGGTCCCATTTCCCCATTCCCATCGGCGTGTCGGCAGTAGAAGCACTTGGGCCGGACTCGTAGAGCATCTGGGTTGTAGACGACGTACTGTGCCCGGCACTGCATCCGGTTACACTCCACCCAGTAACCCGATGAGTTTTCGTTGTTCTCGGCCGAGACGTTCTTCTTCAGGCGATCGGCATGGTCCTCGGACCTAGTACACGCGTTGCACTTGCAGGCTCGCTGAAGCGCACACATACCGCAAACGCCATGAGCGGCCATCATGGTAACCGACCGGGGGAACTTGCACTCTCGGCAGATGACAACCGGGCCAATGGCCACCTTCGTCTTGTCAGGCTTCCAACCAATCTTGGCCTGCAGGGTTGTCTTCATGTTGGCCTCGAGCATCTTGTAGTCCACCAGAGTCTTGAAGAGCTTGCGGTCCTCAGTCTTCAGGATGTTGAAGTCGGGAGTCTGGCGCTGGGTAATGCCCTCTGCAACACGCTTTTCAAAGTCCCTGTCGGCGTCGAGCAGCAGTCCCAAACATCCCACATTCCACGTCTCAGGAATCTCGAGGGTGTTCCAGCGGTCGCGGAACGACAGAAGCTCCTGATCAGCCACGTCCCGTAGGGGAACAATACCCATACGTAGAGCAAGAGCCGCAAGCACAGCGGCTGGGCGGGCGGTGATCATTGTACCCGGGAGGACGGCGTGGAGGAGCAACTTCCAGAACTGAGCCTTGTGCTTGGAGTCCGCAAGGGCCATAGGAATTTGGGGAACGTCATCTGCGCTGGCCGCCTTGATATGCGCCGGGAGGTCTTCGGCCTTCTCGACGTAGCTGAGACGGGTCAAGACCTTGCCCAGTCGTCGCAGGATTCGGTAGTCGCACGACCTGCCAATCTCCAATAGCTCGCCTCGGGTGAACTGGTTCAGGGGCGTGTTTTCGGAACCCTCTTCCTCCTCCTGGCCTGGCGCAACGTTGAAGTCCGCCGTCGGGTCCAAGTACACAATAGGGAATCGCTCCGCGGCGGGGACCTTCTCGATAGCCGCCTGTATATCTGCTTTGTAGTTGTACGACTCCTCGAGCCAGGCCTTCATCCGGGCCTTTTCGGCCGCATCAGAGATCCGGTCGACCTCGAGACCAAAGGCCGTAATCAGGCCGTCGCGCGCCTCGTTGTTGCGATCGTTACAGACGGTCCTCCACAGAGTGCCGAAGATGGGGTTGACCGACACAGCCGAGACGTTGGAGGTGATAATGCGGCGAAGCTGGTCGACAGCCAGCTTCTTGTATTCCTCATCCTCGACATATCGCTTGGCAAAGTTCTTAACACTTGGTCCTCGAGCCTTGAGTGTGGTTGGCATGTCCTTGAGGGAAACAGCGTGCGCTGCGATGTTCTGTATCACCTTTGTGTAAGGGGGAAAATGTCCCGTAGCAATGTACCGGCTCAGGACAGTATCCGTCTCAGTCTTGGCCTGCTCGAGGTCGGCCATATCACGGTACGACCGGATGTCGCCAACCTTGGTGTTGTCACCCTCGACGGCCTTGCCAGCGCCCATCCAGGTGAGCAGAATTCCCAGGGTCAACTGGGAGATGGTGTTAGAGGAAACGGCCTCCATGGTGAAGTGGATTCCTCCGGTAATGGTGGACATGTAGAGGTAAGGGGTGTAAGAGGGAGTAGACGCGGGGCTGACAACGCTGAAAACAACTCCCTTCTTGGGACCGTTCTTGAAGGCCATTGTTGCCGAGACCCAGTCGATGAACTTGGAGCCACATCCGCCGAAGCTATCTTCCTTGGCCAAGTTCTTCTTCTCCTTGGCGTAGTTCGGGCCGTCGGTGGCCTTGCAATGCGGAGGAGCATCCGCGTAGAGCAGGACGATGGTAGTTGCGTCCTCTCGCATGTTCTGATACGCGCGAGCGAGGCCCGTCTTGGCAGCCTCGGGCCAGTCGCCTCCGTAGTCGGCTCGGATGCCATGGGCCATCTGCAGCACCTTCTCCTGGCTGACGATGTCCGGGCCGGAGACGGAGCCGGACGGCGAGCACCATCCGGACCACTCGGTGAGCTCACCGCCGCAGTAGTCGCGGTAGGCGATGACGCCGATGCGCTCGAAGCAGCCCGTCAGCGCGGACAGGCTGATGATTTCGGGGAGGGACTTGTTGAGGGCCTGGACGAAGCCGCCCATTGAGGCTGTTGCATCGAGGACGACCAGAAGGTCGTGGGGACCCTTGGTATGAGCCATGCTGGGCTATCTGTGTTGTGAAGCCGTAATCGCAATGACGGTGGTGGTGGTTGTAGTTGAAGATGGTTTGATAACTGAACTCATCAACGTACCAACTTCAAGTCGTCGGTGCTTCAAAGTAGCAGGTGGGTAGGAACGATTCGGCTTGTTAGGGATCGAGGCATTGGTAAAAGACAGGCGCGACGGCATGCTTTATAGCCCATGCCAACCCCATTTATTCACCACAAACGCTCATTTCCACCACAGGCAATACTAGTTGCCGGCCTTGCTAGTGACTCAGGCCGTTGAAGCTGGCCGAGTGAGTCGATGCGCCCGTGTTAGAGTTGGTGGTGGGAGAGGGAGACCCTGAGATCCCAGGCATCTTCCGTCTGCGCCACAAAGAGCGAGCCAACAGTCCGGCTTACCAACACTACGTCGTAGGCGGCTGTCTGCCCCCTGTAGCATTTGATTCGCGGGCGCTTTGGCTGGGTCCAGAGCCTGAGGCCGCCCGGGGGCTAAGCTGACCACCCGCGAATCCCCGGCCCACCGTTAACTTACCCCTTGGCGCACCGCCACGGGGATCCGCCAGGGCAGAGTCCTAGGCAGATCTGAGAAGCATTCCACGACGAATCAGACTTAGAGTGCTCAATTACTGTATGTGAAAAGCCGTAATGTGGTTCACTCCTAAATATCCATTCTGAGACAGGACCGGCGTTCTCTTTAACTCTGTTCACAGTTTACCTACTCATTGCCTACCCTTGCGGTGCTCTATAATTCTGTTGGATGACTCTTCCGGTGTCTTCCTTGCACCATACTCGCTCTCATTTCCAATGCTTCTCTGGACTTGATCTTTTACTTAAAGCTAATGGCGCTGCTGATTGGGTTGACATTGCATCTTGTCAATCATCAGCCGGCTAAGTCTACTACATTAAGCATAACTACTAACAGACAGCTTGCTTTTTGAGCAACCCAAATACGAGGTCACTAATACATATCAATACACCTCGCACAACAGCGCAAGTTTATACTAATTCACACATAGTCCTCACTTACATCGATTAGTAGTCTATTGTACCGCCTTCTTTATCCCCAGCATCATCAGATTTCATCTGCGACCACCATCAAGGCCAAATATGCTATCGAGGACAGGAACCGACCACAGATACCTCGTCACTCCATTTTTATCAATCCGTCTCCTGTATTGTTTTCTTCCTCGTATTAATAATCTGTGCAGCCCCAACTTAAGACAACATTCCCCATTTAGAGCAAGCGATTGGCTCGCGACCAGTCAAGATCCTTCACGCCTCCCCTCGGCTCTCCCTTCCGTTACAGTCCCTTCCCTTTAGATCCCTTCTTCAACCGCGTCCCACGCGCATTTCTTTCCATTCCCGCATTGCGACTTCTGTTCTCACTCTCTTTTTTTCCCCTTTTCCCCCTTAGAAAGAGGCGTCACAACACACAACCTGCGAGATGGTGCTCCGCGTCAAGTACCGCCGCTCCCAGCTTGAGCCGTACTTTGCCCGCATCCGCGTGCCCGTCACGGAGCGCCCGGGCAATGTTGAAGACCTGTCACCTAACAAGCAGCTCGAGATCCTGAAGCTGCTTCACAAATGCCACCTGTGCAACATTCCCTTCGAGAACCTCACACTGCACTACTCGTGGCACCGCCTCATCAATGTCGACCCGGACCACCTCTACAACAAAATCATCCTGCAGCCCGGTCGCGGAGGCTACTGCATGGAGAACAACACCCTCCTCCACACCCTGCTGGTGACGTTGGGCTTCGACGTCTACATGGCCGGCGCCAGGGTGTATCAACAGGACGCTGGCAAGTATGGCGGCTTCAGTCACTGCGTCATCATCGTCAACGTCGGCAACGTGCCCTACGTCGTCGACGTGGGCTTCGGCGCAAACGGGCCCATAGCGCCTCTCAGGATGGACCCCACGGGGAACGAGGTCTTCAATCACCTTGGGCCCATGAACGTGCGACTCAGATACGACGTCATTCCCCAGGGCTTCAACCGAAAAACCAAGGTCTGGATCTACGAGAACCGCCTCCAGCCCGACGCCGACTGGACGCCGCTGTACTGCTTCACGGATATGGAGTTCTTACCCGAGGACATCCAAAACATGAACCTGGCGCCGTCAACGATGCCGTCCAGCATATTCGTGCAAAAGGTGCTGTGCACGCGGTTCACCACGGATAACGACTTCAAGGTGGTAAACGGCAAGATCGAGGTCCTGACGCGGTGGGATACGGACGACGCCAAGGTGAACGGCTCGTTGATCTTGGTCGGCAACAAGCTCAAGCTGCGCACCGAGGGAGTCGTCGTGTACGAGGAGGAGCTGCACAGCGAGAGCGAGAGACTCAAGGCGCTGCAGAAGTACTTTCTCATCAAACTCCCGGAACAGGACAGATATGCCATTCGGGGTTGCGCAACCGAGATAACCGGTGAAGCATGAGCTGCTTGAAACGAGTGTGAACTTGTATTACCTTCGGTTAGAAATAGTTGGATCTGTGTATGCTAGCGGGCCTAGTCTTGTTAGCATTTCCTGGTCTGTTTTCTCTTCATCGATGAAACGAATTATGTACTACTTAATGATAGTCTTTTCTTACCTTGCCCTATATCACCGTGTTCGCTAGTACTATTCTGGAAGCTCTGTCTGCATGTATACAAGATCCAGATAATTTCAGAAGCCACAATCCTTGCCAGTAAATGCCACGCTGGCAATGTCACGAGCGTTGCCGTTGAGAGTGTGGGGTTGCCTCGGCTGAAGTTACCGAAATCCGGGGACTACACTTGGTACCGTTTACAATTAAGCGTTCAATCGACTTGGCATCTACAGACCAGATTGTCTTTCATTCGACAAATCATTAGCGGGAGAATATTTAGGCCCAGACCTTCGAGGCGTATTCTTGCTGACCTGCAGAATGAAGGAGGCTCCCTCGTTGGACAAGGACTCCCAAGTCACACGACTTGACGCAGCGACATTCGCGGCCAATCTTACCAAGCCATTCTGCGTTGGAACAGGTACGAATACACAAGGTCGATCCCCAGGTTCCCGTCTGACCACCAGAGAAATTTAGTGCCCAATGGCGGCTACGTCGCGTCCGTCTTCCTCCGGGTCGCAAGCGAGTATTTGAGTGTGCGCAACCAGCCGGATCCCATCGCGGCGCACTGGCAGTTCCTCCATGCCACGCACCAAGGGCCCGCCGTGCTCGTCGTGGAGGATATCAAACTGGGACGCGGCGTGTCCGTCGTCCACGTCGCGCTCTACCAAGGCGAGCTTCTCCCGCAGGAACCCTGGGTGTCGCCGAAGTCGAAGAAGCGCGCTGTGGCTTACATTACGAATTCGTTGCTGGTGGCCGAGAGGGGCATCACGCTACCTACCGGGTTCGATATCAAGGACCCGCCTCCGCCCGTTGACCTGGAGTTACTGGCCAAGGGTGTCGATGCTAAATGGGAGCGACTGCACATGAGCATCATGGACCGCGTGCCCATCCTGAACAACCTCGAGTTCTACGCTCCCAAGGATTGCCCATTCCGCCCGGCGAGCTACGACTTCTGGCTGCGGATGGCCAACGGCGAGACCTTCACGAACGCTTCGCTAGGCTACGTCTCCGACGCCGGGCCGCCGCTGCTAGTCGAGACATTCCGGCCGACGGACGCGGACGCGGAGATCCCCGCCGGCGGCTTTGCGATCGACAAGATGTTCTGGTACCCGACGGTGACAATGAGCCTTGAGGTGAAGAAGGCGCTGGCACCGCAGGGCGAGAATTGGCTGCGGCTGCGGGTGGCAGCGAAGGTGGTGAATAATGGGCGGTACGATGCCGAAGTAATTGTCTTCGATCGGAAGGGAGAGGTCGTGGCGCTGAGCAACCATGTTGCGCTTGCTGTAGACATCGAGAGGAATACATCGCGGTCGGAGAAGCTGTAGGTTAGGTCGGGGCCCAAACAGGCTGAGAAGAATTACGACGCCTAATATGACATGTTACATGAGGCGTGCGGTGAGATGCACATTGATGGCCTCAAGTCTTGGAAAACAAAAACGCCACGGGTCGTATTCTCGTCTGGGCTCTCAAGTGGCATTTGCAGGAAATTAGACCCATGATTTGGGCTGGCGGCATGCAGGACGCCAGACGATGTTCTCCCAGCGTAACATGCCGCCCTATAAAACGGACCGTGATAACGCTGTGGCTGTCTGAGGTTGCCGGTCCTTAGCACTGGAGCTAACTTTAAGGTGCTTGAACAGCGACGTCATCCCGCCCTGTAAGCACCCAAGCCGCGAATACATAAAGCATCGATATCCCGCCTGGGCGTCTCCAATGTCTAAGATTCAACGAGGAATTTCTCTCGAACGGGAGAATTCATCAAGCCCGCAAAGCCATGTGGCACCGGACATCACTCACCGACGCACTCTGCCTTGTGTGCCCTTCCCGACAACCTCAGAAACCGCCCCCAATTTCCCACGCCGCCAGTGTCCCCCGCGCGGAGCCTGATTGGGCCACCTCCCGGCAAACCCACAGCGGGTGGCCCACTGAGCGTTCAGTGCAACCACACCCGCCCCGTCGGGCCTGTGCGCACGACTCCATCCAGAGCCTCGTCGGGAGGTTGAAGCCAATCTCCTCCCGCGAAACCACCTACAATTCTCTTCTCTCTCTCTCGATATACGTAATGCACCCTTCTTTTCTCTCTGCCTTGAAGCATGGCGCACCCTTCAACATGTCCGATCCTCCGCCTTTATTATGAAGCCTGCTTTGTAGCCTGATTTGTAGCCTGCTCGCCGCTTCTGCTTGCCTGAGACTGTCAAGCGCATCTCCCTGTCGCTATCCGCCGCTGTTCGTTTTATCTCGACGAGGCTCTGGTGCCCTATCCAGCACCGCCCACGACCTAATACTGCTACTCCTCTCTTCACCATCCGTCGCTCTTGTCGAATCTCTCTCCGACAACTTTGTTATTCTACAGCCTTGACTTCCTCTCTACTACGCTCGCGATCCGCTCGAACTACGCTCCTAGGCCCTCCGACATCATGGCCTCCACCGACTCCGAGGTCGTCGTGGCCCTCGTGGCCCTCGTCATCTCCCTTGTCGCCCTCGCCGCGACTTTCATGCAGGTCATGCAACAATACTACGCCTCCGCTGCCGGCTACTCCCAATGCAACGAGAAAGTCATGGGCCGTTGGGCGGAAACCAAGACGCGCCGCTTCTCGTGGGACGAGCTGCGCTTCGAGGTCGAATTCGAGGTCCCCGTCATCTTCGTCTCCCCTCCGACAAACAAACGAGGCCCCGTCCGCGACCAGGCTATATACTTTCTGGACGGAACCCAGGAGAGTCTCGACAACACCCGGTCCGAACTCAGCGTCGATCTTGTCGGCCAGCGGGAAGACTTTGCCAAGAAATCGCACAAGGAGCAGATCCACACGACCGACAACGAGCGGGCCTCCTGGACCATGCTTCTCTCTGCCGTCCAGCGCATGGAGAAAGACTCCCGAGACTGGCAGAATGACCAGTACCAGCACATGGGTCCTCCAACCGCCAGCGCACAGGAGAAGGGCCTCCCGTCTGCGCCCCCAACTCTTCTCGAACACCATACTCTGACCGTCGCCCTCCAACACATGCGCAAGAGCTGGGATACAATGCCGACGACTGTAAGCCGGCCGTATGCCACCACCACCATGTGTCATCTTGTCGAGATGATGGCTGCCCTTGGCGTCTACTGGAAGGAGTTCAACCGCACCCACGATCGTTACCGTGCTGAAGGCAATGGCTTCATGCTCCTGGGCGAACGGCTTTCGGACCTTGGCCTCATGTTTTCGTTCCGGGTCTATGGAAAGTGCTCCTTTGAACGCAAGCGTGTCATCCCCGTAGATGAGATCAAGGAGCTGTGCTTCGGCTACGTGCCCACCATCTATCGGGAGAAGTTCGATTATCGACGCCTCGGGTTCTTGGAGGACTATGAACAGAAAATCGACACGCTGCAAATGGCCAGCCGCAGCGACATTTCCGAGTCTCTTATCCTGATTGGATGCAACAACAATGCCGTTCGCTGCTTTACTGATCCGGACAAACAAACCTCTCATCTGTTTCCAGGTACGTTGCCATTTCTGTTGCTCAACGGTGACCTATACCAAGTCCATGGCTAACCTATCTCAGTGTCATTTGAGATCCTGGGTATGCTCAGTCGGACGTTTCACATGGAAAACAGCATTTTCACGTACATCCCGAACCCGACGCCCGATCGATGGGACAAGCGTTCGCTGTCACTTGTCAAAATGATGGAGGCGTATTCCGAGCTCGTGCAGGTAAATCTCCCAGGGGTGGCGCGCAATGCCTCTATCCTAGCGAAGATCAAATACCATCTCGCCGAAATCTTGACCCATCACCGCATCAAAGACTTCGTCGAGCAGCTGCAGTTCCTCAAAGCCCTCCACGCGGCCCTTGATGATTGTGATGAGATCCTGACGGCTAAGACCCGAGGCTCTAAGAGCGTTCCGGTAGCCGCTCCGGGCCGGCCGCAGTCCGACCGGCGCAGCATGGCGGATGTGGAGGCCGAAAGGGTGGGGTTTCGGCAACAGATGGTGCTCGATGTATTGCGATCTCACTTGCAAGAAGTCTTGCGCTTGCTTAACGATCGTGACGATCGCAACACTGACAATGCGTCTCTTCATGCCGAGTGGACCTCCTCATCGCCGGCCTCCCGGTTCCCTACTGGGCCACCACAACCGCCGCCGCCCTTGTTTGAGGATATGCATGCAGCAAGCCCCGACGAGCGACAGCATAAATTCATGGATGTTTACTTCGAAGTCGTTCGGAAGAAGGTAGTCCCCCATGCGACAAGCTCCACGGATCGCCGAACAAGTATTGTCGGGGCACCGGCCGGCTACGGCTTCCGGAGGGCGGGTACCGGCCGGACCCAGGCGAGCAGCACCCGCGGAGGTGCTCCTGTAGCAAACGCACACGGAGCCCCGCTTCCGTCGGGTGGTCCGGAGAACGGCTCCGTTACGGTGCAGACTGACCAGTCCGTTCAGAATGGCTCTCTGGATGACGACGCCGACTCGGACATTGATCCGAAGGACCAGGCGGAGCCGCGGGAAGAGGTGTCCCTCAGCAACCAGGAGGTCACGCACGACGACGTGTGGTGCACGCTGGTGTTCCGGATGATTTGCTGGTTGATGCTGCACGACTTCAACAAGCTGGACGTGCAGGTAAATAAGAGCGAGTTGCTGGGGAGTCGGATGCCAGTGTACATCGCATGAGGTGGTGGTTTATAGATGATTAATGTGTAGATATGGGAATTATAAAAAGGAGCGAATGGGGGTTTGGAGTCAGCGGAATTGGATATTGGACATGGGATTTGGATATCACGCTGGGATGTTATACCCGGACTGTTGAAGGGCTGGGGATGGGCTTGGGCTGTGTAATCAAGCTACGGCCAATCCCCTACCTGGGGAACTGGTGCAATGCCCTGTTGACGCCGTAAGTGATGGACGACGAAGAGACGAGAAAAGAAGTTAATGCTGAAGGAATCTGGCCGAAGGGCAAACAAGGATGGTGATGGTTCCAGACTAAGTGAACCGACAGGAGGATTTGATGGTAACCTTCAAGGCACTGAAGCCTTGTTAGCTGCACATCTCGAGTCAGCTCACGCGCCAGGCCCAAGAAATGAAGGCTGCAGCAGTCTGGAATGCAACCCCCAGACAAATTCCATGTGGCGAAGCCGGCCGTTTCGTTGGCTGCGAGTTTCGAAAATAGAGTTGGTCGCGTCGGGCGAGGCCTTGATTCGATCGGCTGCACCCGAGACCTGGACCAACAATAATAAACACGAGTGGTTTTTTCCTTTCTCGTGGGGTTTCCGGCCCGGCAGTTTGGGACGGGCGGCTATTCCAGATCGTACGTTGGCTACGGGCGCTGTGATTGCTGGGCCCGGCTCCCGGAGGGGGATTGGTTCCGGGCGGTGGGGAGGCTGTGAATGGATGGAGGGGGCAGGGTTGCAGGTGCAGATGCAACGTCTGATGGCGGGAACAAGGGACTGTTGCATGCTGACAGGCTCGGTGCCGTGATGCTTCTGAGCAAGGACTTGCTTCTTTGTCACCTGGTGAGAACGCCCGGCAATGGCGCGGGTTGGTCACGAGCTTCCATCACATCAGAGTTGGAGCCATGAGATGTTTGCTACGTGCCTGAGCATCTCGGATAATTAGGTACTATAGAGCATAAGATACGACGCCGTAGCTGGTATTGCCCCGGCTCTTCCACAGTTGTTCACGCCGTAGATGCCGAATCGTCACCCTTAGACTAAGCCCCCCAAGAGTCGAGACCTAAGACATCACGTGCAGACGTTATGCACGCACGCACTGTATTCCTACCTAAGAGCCAGCCTTGAGTCAAGTGGAAGAATGACAAAGAGTGGAGAGAACGAGTCGGGCGAGGCACTTGGCACCGAACCACCGCCAAAAGAGAGTTTTTCTTTCTTTCTGGTGTTTCGGTATGTAATAAGACCCTAGTCTAGATCGCAATGAGGGTAAAACCCCCGATGAACTAGGCGGGCTGGCCGATTAAAGGCGACCGCCATGCCATTCCAACTGAACAGCTGGGGAGGCTACGAGGTGGTGCGAAATGCTGACAAAGTTGGGCGAAGGAATAGAAGGGACAAACCCCAACCAACGCTGCAAGGCGACAGGATGTGCTTAGAAAAGGCTTCTTTGGGCGGCTAGGTGCCTGAGAGAAAATAGACATCGAGTCGACCAACCGCTCTTGTGCCTTTGTTCGTTTCTTTTCTCCCCGCTCGTGACTGGTGGAGCGACGAGCAACGGAGGCAGCAGACTGACTGTGTAAGCCGGTACGTACCGAATATGGAGTTTGCACTGACACTTCAGGCAACGACATTTTTGAAAAAGAATTATCGGGCTTTGCCAGCGTGCGTGCGGCAGGAGGTACGTACCCGAATAAAAATACAAACGAGCCCAATGGGAATGGACCAATCGATGCGGGCGAATCACCGCGATCTGCCCAATCACAGGCTGGCCGCGGGGGAGACTTGCCTTGCTAGGCTCCTTCCCGTTTCCACAGGGGTGGGCGCGCAGCCCCCCAGCCATGTTACAGCCAACAGAACCGGAGCAGCAAGCAAGGAAGGAGGTACCCACCAGCAGCGCCCCCCAAAAGCCAAATGGAAGCCTTTCTCCCCCCCCGAGCCAGAGGCGAAACCACCCCGTGGCGGCGGAGTCTCCCCCCCCAGAAGGGCCACTAACTCGTAGGTACCTTCTGTAGGTCCCGGTCTCCCTTTGGGTTCCTCTCGTCACGTCCCATCCCATCGCCCCCATCCACTTCCACTTCCGCATCCGCATCCACCTCCGCCTCCACTCCCGCACCTCAACGCACCTTCACTCGCAGCCCGTCCGAAAATCGAGACAACCGTGAGACTCGACTCAACTCGACGCGGAAACCCTGCTGCCCGCCCCCTTTGCTCGATAATCCCCAGAGCCCTTCTCCCGCTGTCCGCCTCCTCACGGTTTCTCGGTCTTTGGTCTTGTCTTGTCTCGGTCTCGGTCTTGGTCCTGGTCCTCTCTCGCGCACACGTCGTCGTCTTCTTCCCTGCCTTGCCTTGTCCTCGGCCCGGCCGCCGTCCAGCGTCACGCTCAAACCAACCAACAACGCCTTGCCTCACTTGGTCGCTTCCGGCACATCCCCATCTTCGCCTGGGCCTTGTCCACTTCGGGAAGGGAAGCCCTTGGTGGTCGTTCCTCTGCTCCTTCTTCCCCTTCTCCATCTCCATCGCCCTCTCTCCTCCGTCGACACCCTCGCCTCGTCTCCATCGTCCCGCAATCTCACCCCCAGGATCGAGGGCGTTCCTCGTCACTAGCAGCCTGCCTCCTCGCCCCGGTAGTGCCTTTGCCCCCTCCGCCTACTCCGAGCCGGCCCTCTCGCGTGAGACGTCCACCCTCATCCAGCCTCGTCATCATCAAACATCCACGCACCGTCGGTGGGACTGCATCACCCTACAACCAACCAGACGGGCCATTCTCGCCTTTATCATCCCTCTCACGTCGACAACATTACACGACATTCACCATTCACCTCGCGTAGACGAGTCCTTCCCTCGTGGTAGCCACGAGCACGAGAGTCATGACTTCTTCGCCCACGAGCCAGGCCGTCGAGCCTCGACAACCGATGCCTCCCCAGACCGTCTCCGTCAACATCTCAGAAAGCGCCCAGAACCGTGCCCGCCGCTTCCAACTTGAGGTCAGCGAGTGCGTGGAGACCAAGACCATCACCACTACCACCCGCCTCACTCGCAAGTTCCCCCACGTGTTTGTCCGCGATCCCATCCCCCTCGAGAACCTCGACACCAAGGAGTACCCCCTCGCCATGAAACCCACTCCTCCCGAACTCATCCAGTTCTCCTACAACCTCCCAGACTCCCAGGGCATCGACGATGAAGACCAAGGCCAAGAACAAGAACTCGACGAGCCCTCAACAACCGAGCTGGTAAGTGCTTCCATTACTAGTCCCGATACTGCCATCGTGCAAGCAACTGCAGTCAAGTTCAAGAGCCCACACTAACTGTCAAAATGCAGACCAACCGGCCGGCCAGCGACAGATGCACCCCCGGCCTCGTCAAAAGCGAATCTCTCCAAGATACCCCCACTACCCTTAGTAGAATACCCCGACAGCCGTCTCGATCTCCGTCCGAGGCGTATCCCCGTCGCACTCGACAATCTAGAGTCAGCCCGGCCGAGTCTCCTGATGCCGCCGCACCTACGTCGAACCCCTCCCGAAGACCTGTCCGATCCGCTCAGCTCAACGCTGTCTCGGATAAACTCCGTCGCTCTATTGCAAACGGAAGCAGCAGCAGCCGCCGTGATCCCACCGAGAGATCGACGAGGGCATCATCCGGCTTCCTCGCTACCCCAGACACATCCGAAGTGGTTGGCCTGCCCATCGACCGCGCCTCTCGTCGCCGTTCACTCCTCCTTGACAGACTGCAGCAGTCCCCAGAGCCTTCTTCATCCGCCCAGACTGCTCCCCACTATGAAGCCAGCAGCCCCGTCGACAGCGACTCCCATACCGTGTTTAGTAGTAACGTTGCTACTCCGCCCATCACAGATGCCGACGCGGAGCCTTTTGCCGATGCGGATGGCTCCCTGAATCAAGCCCTGCGGTCTTTCCACGCCAGACCTACAGTCGATGTGGTCACTGCCCAGGATGCCAGTCTTCCTAGTCCGAGATTATCCCCAACCTTGGCTGCCGCCCAGCTGCATTCTGCCGACAACGAGGATGAGGAGGTTCATGATAGCTTCCAGACCTCCAACACGGACCCGTCCACCTGGGTCGACGACTCGCAGCTTACCGATGAGGATTCGAAGGCTCTGGTCCTCGCTCGTCAAGCACACGACGAATCCCGTGCTCTGGTCCGCTCCGACTCAACTGATACTCAGCCATTTGTCGTGGACACCCAGACGCTCCTTGAGGCATTTGACTCGATGAAGACGGAGATGAAGACCTTCATGATGTATCAGTTCCTCCGCCGTTGCCCTCGCCCCACGCTGCGGGTGGTAGCCGACGCCGTGAACCCGGCCCTGAAGTGTGACTTCCTTCGACAGCTACCCCTCGAACTTGGCTACCACGTCCTGTCCTATCTGTCCCACCATGATCTCTGCCGAGCTGCACAAGTCTCAAAACACTGGCGGAATATTGTTGATCGAAATGAGACGGGCTGGAAGGAGTTGTTCGATCGCGATGGGTACCATCTACCCCCGGGTGAGTTGAACAAGGCTATTGTTCAGGGCTGGGGATGGCAAGATCCCGTGGGGGCCACTGGATACGAGAAAGACCTGAGCATGCGAAATCGCCTCACGTCCACCGAACACGAGCTTACCCGAGGCCTCCGAAACGAGCCCGGCCCGAAGTCTCGGACCTCGAAGCGGAAGCGGGCCCTTAACACCTACTCGGCTACGGAGAGATCCAAGCGCCGGGCGAGCGCCCAAGAGGCCGCGTCCCGCGACGAGAAGGCCCAGGTTGAAGTCAAGCAGCACAAATCGGAAGGCCCTTTGTCGGCCGCTAATGCCGCTGCCACTGCCGTTCCGGATCCCCATCTGGGGCTATCCAGTCTGCGCCAGCTGCATCTCTACAAGTCGCTGTACCGTCGTCACCATATGATCCGCCAGAGTTGGACCAGCGGGGAGGTCAAGCCAGGACATGTGGCCTTTGCGGCACACCCTCGTCATGTCATAACCTGCCTCCAGTTCGACGAAGACAAGATCATTACCGGCAGTGACGACACCCTCATCCACATCTACGACACCAAAACGGGCAAGCTCCGGAAGAAGCTCGAGGGACACGAGGGAGGTGTCTGGGCTCTTCAGTACGAGGGCAACATGCTCGTGTCTGGTTCCACTGATCGGTCTGTCCGTGTCTGGGACATTGAGCGGGGCCTGTGCCAGCAGGTGTTTTATGGACATACTAGTACTGTCCGGTGCCTGCAGATTCTCATGCCCACACAGAGGGGTAAAGACTCGACAGGCACGGCGGTTATGCAGCCAGAGAAGCCCCTCATCATCACCGGGTCCCGGGATAGCCAACTGCGGGTCTGGCGTCTTCCTGAAGTGGGGTCTCGGCGCTACATCCAGACGGGTCCTCCGGCTCACGAGTCGGACTGCCCGTACTTCATCCGAGTCCTGTCAGGCCACACGCACTCTGTCAGGGCCATCTCGGCTCATGGAGACACGCTGGTCAGCGGATCCTACGATAGCACTGTCCGGGTTTGGCGGATCAGCACCGGCGAGGCACTGCATGTGCTTCATGGACACTCGCAAAAGGTGTATTCGGTGGTTCTCGACCACGAGCGCAACCGCTGCATTTCTGGATCGATGGATTCGCTGGTCAAGATTTGGGATCTCGCTACTGGGGCTTGCCTCCATACACTGGAGGGCCACAGCCTGCTTGTTGGTCTTTTGGATCTTCGCGACGAGCGACTGGTCTCGGCGGCGGCCGACTCGACTCTCCGCATCTGGGACCCGGAGAACGGCAAGTGCAGAAACACGCTCATGGCGCACACTGGCGCTATTACCTGCTTCCAGCACGATGGGCGAAAAGTTATCAGCGGCAGCGAAAAGACGGTCAAGATGTGGGATGTCAGGACAGGAGAGTGTGTGCAAGACCTGTTGAGCGACCTGAGTGGTGTTTGGCAGGTCAAGTTTGACGAGCGAAGATGCGTGGCAGCTGTGCAGCGGGATTCTCTGACATATATCGAGGTATGCATTAACGAAGCGAGCCCCTATTCCAAAATACGGTTGACTAACATGTGATAGATCCTCGACTTTGGCGCAGTTCGAGATGGCACGCCCCCGGAGGAGCTGGGAAAGCGAATTCTGTTGAATGAGCCCGAGGTTCGGGCGATGATTGAGGAGGAAGCATAAACAATCAGAAACGAAGCAATTATCCAGCATTGATGCATGCACGACATTTTGTCGACAAGTTTTGGGCGGCATAATGAGCCATTGGCGTTGATGGTCTCGCATACGAGGTGACTAGCATGGATGGACAGGCATTGAACGGAACGGAACGAAACAGATCACCGGCGTTGTGGGAATGATTGGCGGGATATACCTATTGTTTTGAAGTTTGTTTACCAGTTTTTAACCAGCGAGGCCGTCATCATCATGGCCGGTAGCTATTTGGGAGAACATTGCATGTATAAGGATAGGGCAGGAAAAGGAGAATATTCCAAAAGTCTGCTGTTGGCGATAATTGGGTGGAGCAAGTGAGGGTTACGATTATGATGAGTAGTGAGTTTTGTTAAAAATTGAGGATGTGTTTGTTATCTCGGACTGCAGTTATGAGGTGTTATTGTGAGCACTTTGACACTCCACTTGCTGAATAATACCAGTAGGAACCGACGTCATGCCAAGACGGAGCTGAGAGGGCCAGTTCAGCTGACGACAGGGGTTTCGTTGCACTGTGTCCTCGAAGGCTTGGTCAAATAGGCCGGCAGCGCCACCCCCAGGGAGAAACGGCGCCATGTTGGGATATTTCCGAGAGGCGCGGATCAGAGATGGTGGCTTGGGCGTTAACGAACGCTACCGATATTGTTTTCGGATTTGTGACGTGTTAAGTGACAGAAAGTGAACAAGGAAGAGGCAAAAAAAGAAAGGGAACAAAGAATGGGACGGTTTGGGAAAATGGTGGCGAAGGCGGGGGAGATTGTGCAGCAGGCTAATCTGGAGTATCAGCGGAGGCAGCAGCAGCAGCAGCAGCAGCAAGGACAGTATGAGCAGGGCAGACAAGGGCAATATGGACAAACGCAGCAGTACGGACAGCAAGGACAATATGGACAGCCTCAGCAGTATCAACCGCAGCCATACGTCCAACAGCAACAACCAACGCCATCTCCATGGCAGCAACAAGCCGATCAAGAACTCGCCCGCCTACGCCAACAGCAATCCATTGCGGAACAGCAAGCAGCTCAAGAACTGGCCCATCTTCGTCAACAACAGTCCATTGCGGAACAACAGGCAACGCAGGAACTCGATCACCTTCACCAGCAACAAGCCGCCGCCGTCCAGCAAGCCGAGGCAGACAGGCAGTACGCCGAGCGCCTCGCAGCGCAGTACCGCGCGGAGCACGAGCAGGAACTGCGGAGGCTGGATCTGGAGACGGAGCGGTTGAAGGCCGAGGAGCAGGAGGCGTGGCGTCGGCAGACGGAACAGCCGCCGCCGGTTCCGCCGAGGCCGCAGAGTAGCGTCCCGGCGCCAACCCCCGGTCCGGCTGTGCCGCCGCGGCCCGGGGTTGTGCGCGGGGCGGGGAGGGCGGAGGGGTCGTCTAACAATCCGTTCCGGGAAGGCTTTGAGGCGCCGCAGAGGGTTTCTCCTGGTTCGACTCAGCCGGTTCAGGTTCCGTCTCCTCGGCAGAGCTTCCCGCCCCCTCCGGCGAACCCGGTGCAGCAACAACGCCAGCAAAGCTCTCCGCGTCAACCTCAACCATCGACGAATCCCTTCTCGGGCGAGGCTCAGTCACCTTCTCGTCCGTCGAGAACCCCCGAACCCCCGAAACCGCATCCTTCGGGTATTACACCGCTGGCCGAGTGCAGTTCCGACGCCGTCACGTACGACTTGGACTGGTTCTACCACCCACATGTCCCTGGGTTCCTTATCTGTGGGCGATGCTACGTCGACCACATCTACGACACGTCCTTCCGGGATGTCTTTGCAAGAACCTTCTGCAATGACAAGACACCACGGAGGTGCCGCTTCGGGTCCCGTCGTATGAAGGATAGGCTCTGGCCCGAGGCTGTGGCGACGGGGAACATTGGTCCAGTGGTCGACTTTATGGAGAAACGAGCGAACATAGATGATTGTCCCAAGGCTGCCATGAAAGAAGGCGAGAGCTGGTACACGACAGTCGAGATCCCAGGGATGACTCTGTGCAAAGCCTGCTTCGAGGATGATCTCATGGCAACGCCGTTTGGAAACCACTTCCAGCTGCAGAACATCGCCACACAGGCCTTCTGCGATTCGACGACCTGGTACATCCGGCGCATCTTCGACGACTGCGCCAAGACGAACAACTGGGCGGCCTTTGTCGAGGGCGTCAAAACGCGGATCCAGCTCCCGGCGTGTCCCAAGCAAGCCGCCATCAAAGCCAATGACCGCGCCTGGTTTAAGTCATCCCGCGGCCCGGAAGGACTCCAGGTCTGCGTTGCCTGCTACTACGACTACTTCCACGGCATGCCAGGCGGAGACGTTTTCAGGCGCGTTTCCGGAGGCGACTTTGACACGAGATGCGTCATGAGCCATCTCAACCTCTTGATCCCCACGCACCACGCCGTGGAGAAGAAGGACATGGACATCTTCTGGACGGCCATCCGCGGCGTCGACGAGCAGCCCTTCTGCAGCCCCCAGGGTACCTCGGGCGCCGTCTGGTACACGCTCCGCAGCGACCCGGCCGGCTTCGGCATCTGCGGCGGGTGCCGCGCCGGCATCGTCGGGGCGCTCGGCGGCACGGGCCGCTTCGTGCGCAAGCCCGGCGCGGCGCCGACCGACACGCTGCTGTGCTGCTTCAACCTGGCACACCACCGCGCGCAGGCGTATCTCGGCGCGTACGCGGAGTCGCTGCTGCGCGGCGACTGGACGCCGCTGGAGGTCCTGGCGACGACGTTTGGCGCCGTGCCGCCCTGTCAGCGGAGGCACTTGGAGAAGGGCGGCGG